>JAQGCB010000569.1:0-20581 GCA_034698835.1 Protaphorura tricampata
TAGAATCAGCTGTGGTTCCTAGTGTTTCTTTTATTCAGCATAAACTGATTTAGTCTCCACACGCCCCACACATTTCATGGTCCTTCGAACCGGATAGTTTTATCCAAAAATAGTGAACATTTTTCAGTGGTTTAATACGTGTGTGTGACAACGTCAGCTCAGAGACCTTCCAGTTCAAGATCTGCTTCTTTTGGCTCAACAGTGACCACAACCGGTGCCGTCATGACATTGAATCAACTCAAGGGGAAGCAGAGCGCTTTGAAGGGAAGAATCACCAACATCGAAAATCAATTGACAGTCCTTGCAGCAGCTCCGTCAAATCTACTACGGTACCAAGACATTAAGAAGAAATTGGCGGAGTACCTGGACAAGTGTGAATCTCTCAACGAAGAAATTTATGCGGTGGCAGATGCAGCAGAACAGGCAGCCCAACAAATCGAATCAGATGCCATTGATACAAAAATCCGTGATCTCATCGACAAATTGGCTGCAATTCCTGATCCAGCAGCTGCTACTGGCATTCCACCGGGTGGACCGGACGTGGGTATCAGATTACCCAAGATGGAAATTCCAACTTTCAGTGGTCACATGCAAGACTGGTCGTCCTTCTACGACCTTTTCGTGGCAACAATCCACAACAACGTGAAGCTCAGCAAAGCACACAAGCTTCAATATTTAAAGTCGTCACTCAAAGGTAATGCAGCGACTTTAATCCAATCTCTACAGATAACAGACGCAAACTACGATGAGGCTTGGTCTCTGCTCTCTGCTCGTTACGATAACAAGAGGGAAATTGTCCATGCTCATTTGAAGAGACTGTTTGCACAATCAACGTTGAAGGATGAGTCAGCCACGGGGCTACGTGCACTCATCGACACAACGAACGAATGCATTAGGGCATTGAAGGTGTTGAATCGTCCAGTCGACCAATGGGATGACATGCTTGTATTCCTAGTTACTGAACGACTTGACTCTGAGGCAAGACGGCAGTGGATCCTTTCACTGGCCAACGACAATCCACCAACCTACGCAGACCTTATGAAGTTTCTGGATCAGAGGGCTCGGGCTCTGGCTGAGGCTGGGGAGAGTTCAAAACAGAAGTCATCTGGGGTGGCCAAGACTGGTGGTGACCGAAAACCGACAATGGCTGTTCATCATGGGGCAATTCAGGACAATTGCGTGTCCTGTAGTGGCTCACATCAGTTGTACAGATGTCCAGATTTCTTAACGATGTCAGTTCCTGAGCGTAAGGCATTGGTTAAGAAATGTCAACTTTGTTTCAACTGTTTTAGACGGCAGCACAACGCAGCAAATTGTACGAGTGGAGCATGCCGCAAGTGCGGATCCCATCACAACACACTGCTACATTCCGAGGGGAAACCTGAGACTGATTCACACAGTGAAGTCGCATCTTCATCCAATGTGAAGTCAAACCTAGCAATCGACCGGGCAGAATGCAACACAGTACTTCTGTCCACTGCCATTATCAAGGTGGCTGACTCAACAGGCAAACTACACTCTTGTCGAGCCCTATTGGACAATGGATCCGAAGCAAGTTTCGTATCAGAGGAATTGGTTCATAGGCTGGGACTCAAGAGACAACACACAAACACATTCATCACTGGGGTGAACGAGTCAACGGGAGGTATGGTCAAATCCATGGTCCAGTTGAAGGCAAAATCATGCAACCAAAGCTACAGTTTTGGATTCGAGGCTCTTGTTGTGAGAAGACCAACGGGAGATTTACCAAGCAAGGGGTGTGATCCAGCTACATGGAGTCATATCCAGAAGATTCAATTGGCAGATCCAGCTTTTCATGTACCAAGTAAAATCGATATTTTACTGGGGGCGGATGTCTATGCTGATCTGCTCAGACCTGGCCTTCGTCATGGAAGGAAGGGTGAACCAGCGCTCATCTACACTACCCTGGGTTGGATCGTGTGTGGAAGGACTGGTCAACAACCACAAAATCGTGTCATCGTCAATCATGCAAAATGCAACTTGGATGAAACACTCCTCAAGTTCTGGGAAATGGAAGAAGTCCCACAAGCAGACCCACGCACACCGGAGCAGACCTCCTGTGAACTTCATTTCCAGAACACCCACACCCGTGATGAAACCGGAAGATTCACAGTACGTCTCCCATTTCGTCAACCGACACAAATACTCGGGGCGTCCCGAGACATGGCATTACGGCGACTACAGCAAGTCGAGCGAAGATTCAAGTCATCCCCTGAATTGATGTCACAGTACATAGAGTTCATGGATGAATATGAGAAGTTAGGTCACATGACAGTCATTCCACAAGACAAGATTGAACAACCAACGGGTTCAACCTACTACCTTCCACACCATGCAGTGTTGAAGAATGCAAACAATCCAAACAAATTCAGAGTCGTTTTCGACGCTTCGGCTAAGACCACTTCAGGAGTTTCCCTCAACGATACACTAATGGTGGGTCCCAAAATCCAAGACGACCTTTTCCCTATTTTGTTTCGTTTCAGGTTTCACCAGGTGGCGATCTGTGCTGATGTGGCAAAAATGTACAGGCAAATTCAAGTACACCCAGACGACTGGAATTTCCAACGAATTCTTTGGCGTTCAAATCCTTCTCAACCCGTCAAGGACTATTGGTTGACTACGGTTACGTACGGAACCGCATCCGCACCATACCAAGCAACGAAATGCACACAGCAACTGGCTATTGATGAGCAGTCTTCTTTTCCACTGGCAGCGGCTACCTGGAGAAAAGATGCTTTTGTTGACGACCTCATGACCGGTACACCCACCACGGGAGAAGGTATCGAATTGGGATCGGACTTGAGGGAATTCATGGGACGTGGTTGCTTTCCACTACTCAAGTGGATATCAAATGATCCAGCCGTACTGGAGTCCATCCCACCTGATTTGAGAGCCACACAACTACCACTAGACTTGGACACAGACAAGACTGTCAAGACACTTGGTCTCCACTGGCACCCGGCCAGTGACGAATTTGCATTCAAGGTCATTCTACCTCCACTCGGACCTCACATAACGAAGCGAGTCATCCTGTCTGAAATGTCAAGAATCTTCGATCCATTGGGATGGTTGTCACCAGTCACAATTCGGGCGAAGATGTTATTTCAACAACTATGGAAATTGGACGTTGGTTGGGACGACCAACTACCTGACGCTACAACTCATTCTTGGCTCAAATACCGAACAGACCTTCCCAACATTGAATCCATTCGTCTCAAAAGATGTATTGTTCCAGATGTGGGGTCAAGGTTCCAGCTACTTGGATTCTCTGACGCATCCCAGAAGGCGTACGCGGCCGTAGCCTACCTAAGGTGTGTTGGACAGAATGGACAAGTTACAGTCAACATGGTGGCAGCCAAGACGAAGGTGGCTCCCACAAAGACGATTTCTGTTCCTCGATTGGAATTATGCTCATCCGTTCTACTGGCTCGGCTCATCAAATCACTAAAGAAGGCTGTAGCAGTAGAGATTGATGACATTTGGTGCTGGTCAGACTCGACGGTGGTCCTTTCTTGGCTCGCAGCATCCCCTGATCGATGGAAGACCTTCGTGGCCAACCGGGTCACGGAAATCTTGGACGTCATACCCTCATCGCATTGGAACCATGTTAGGAGTGAGGAGAATCCAGCCGACTGCGCTTCTCGTGGAATTTCCCCATCCGAACTTGAATCTCATCCCTTGTGGTGGAATGGACCGAATTGGGCATCAGAAAATGTACTTCCTGTCTCACATGGAAATCATGAAGCATGTGGTTTAGCATTGGAGGAGGAGAAGACACGACCACTCACTGTACTGGTGGCCAGTACAACAGACTCATCACTTTTGACGAAGTATTCATCCCTCACTAAAATCCAACGTGTCACTGCCTACTGCCAACGTTTCCTCCACAACGCACGAGTCAAATCAACTGAACGAAGATTTGGGCCCATCACAGTGATGGAACTCACAGCAGCATTGTACTACTGGATCAGACGGGTCCAGTCAGATGTATTTGCTTTGGACATTCACTCCATTCAAATGAACAAACCACTTGCTGGTCGCAGTCACCTTCGTACCCTTAGTCCATTCTTAGATGAACTGGGAGTCCTCAGGGTGGGCGGAAGGCTAGAGTTGGCTAACATTTCTACAGACAAGAAGCACCCAATTCTACTGCCACGGAATGACCTTCTCACAAGACTAATTATTGACCAAGAGCACCTCAGGCTCTTACATGCTGGCCCTCAACTACTGATGGCATCCTTACAACGGCGGTTTTGGATACTATGTGGGAGAGACACCATCCGTCATCAAGTACGACGCTGTGTCATCTGTACCAAACACAGAGCAGCCACGGCTCAACAGATGATGGGAAATCTGCCTGCACTACGTGTCAACCAGAACCGGCCTTTCCTGACAAGTGGAGTCGACTACGCGGGTCCATTCCACCTCCGAGTCCTCAAGGGCAGAGGACAGAAGCAATTCAAATCCTACATTGCCTTGTTCGTGTGCTTCACAACCCGGGCAATCCACCTAGAAGTCCTGAGTGATCTCACAACTGGAGCTTTCATCGCTGCACCCCAACGTTTCGTATCTCGCCGAGGAAAGTGCCGTGAACTTTTCAGCGACTGCGGAACCAACTTCGTGGGGGCGAATCGAGAGCTGACCAAGGACTTACTCATCACCAAGACGACCGACTACAACGAAACTGTCAGCAGATATCTTTCAGCTGAAGGAATTAATTGGAGATTTAACCCACCATCTGCTCCTCACCAAGGCGGCCTATGGGAAGCAGGGGTAAAATCGGTCAAGTACCACTTGAGACGAATCGTTGGCCATGATGTTCTTAACTACGAAGAATTCTCTACCATGCTGACTCAAGTGGAAGCCTGTTTGAACTCCCGACCTCTCTGTCCATTGTCGAGTGACCCAAATGACTTGGCTGCACTCACACCTGGACATTTCCTGATTGGAGATGCACTGACAGCAATTCCAGAACCGGACCTGAAGCAAATACCCATGAACCGTTTGTCGAGATGGCAGTTAGTTCAGCGGCTCACCCAGCAATTCTGGCGTCGGTGGTCATCCGAATACCTGTCTCGACTCCAGCAACGCCCCAAGTGGTGGTCCTACCACCCTAACCTGAAAATTGGCGATCTCGTTCTGGTCAAGGACGACAATCTACCTCCCTTGTCATGGCCCCTTGGACGTATCATACAAATCCATCCTGGGCAAGACCAGCAAGTTCGTGTTGTCACCGTTAAAACCGCTAACAGTGAATTCAAGCGACCCATCGTAAAACTTTGTTACCTTCCCATTGAAAGTGCCCCTTAAGTGAACATTTTGATTTGAAACCATAGTTTCAAGGTGAGCGGGATGTTTGGGCGGATAACACATTTTCCCCACTGACTTTAGTGCAAGTGTACATTTATATTTGTCCCGATCACAACGCATTCAACGACCCTCGTGTCCTTCAAATACGTGTACTATTAACCTTGAGTGTTAACCTCATTCAGTGTAGTGAATGACGGATCAGTCGCATGATGTTTATTGCATTCCTTTCCTGTCTAAGTTATTGTTAGATAAGGTCATTTTATCATTTATACTCTGACTCTGTACAACCAAGAATCTATATATTTTATGTCAACTGAGTTTGGAGTACCCATTCAATCTTAAGCAATTCAGAGAGTTGGAACTCTGTCCACGACAGTCCACATTTTATACATTTTAACTTACTATTACTTGTTCCAGTTAGCCCCATATGTATTTGTATTGAACATTATTGAACGTAATTGATTTCTCTGACTGTTAAATAAATGCTAACATAGAATCAGCTGTGGTTCCTAGTGTTTCTTTTATTCAGCATAAACTGATTTAGTCTCCACACGCCCCACACATTTCACGGGGGCTACTGGTACTATTATACCCGTTAAATTCAAAATAATGTGTCTTTTTCTCATTTTTGTGGTTTCGAACCTAACACCAGCTGAGAACGGAACGCCCTATGGAATTAAATGGAAATCCATAAATCCTGGTGATGTGCACGTCAAGATTTTATGATACCTTGAGGACTGCATTGCATGGCCGGTCACTATACTACTATCAGAATATTTTTAAAGACAATAAAGTTGGCATACTCTACGCTTTACGCTCATACACTTTCTCGCAATTCCAGTTTGGTATCGATGGACATTCGACCGTGCTTACCTATCTAAAATGTTTTTTATCAGATTTTGGTCAAGTAACATACACATAGTTTAGTGGATTACATATAATACCATTTGATCACCCTTCAAGCCTTATTTTAGTAGCCTAGCTTCAAGCTAGGAAGTTTTAGCTCGGTATGAGTACATTCACATTCCATTAAACTATTTTAGCTATGCGTGTGGACTAAATGTATAGACGAGAATGTAAATGGGAAAGGTGATCACTCCGCCTTTTATACATCGCTAGATTTTTATACCCATTCATTTCCTACATTCGCTACCTAGTAAAACTGAAATTGTAGCTTTGCCTACGGTGAACATTGTAATGTAATGATGAAGTGGGTAGACGATTGGACAATTTTCATACAAATTCAGATTGTGGTGAACGGAACAAACATTCCATTCTGGTGATTTGTACATGTCAAATACTTTTAGAGTTCCATTTCGTTACCATCGGCATGCAGTAATTTTGTAACGAGTAAGTATATCGCCAGCTTAGGAAAATTATATGAAATTAAAATAAAAACTAACGAGTTTCTACAAGAATGTGTTGAAATTAAAGGTTTGGTTTAGAAACAAACTACTGCAACAAACTAATGTTAGAATTCTTAGCAGAATTGTGTCTTAGATCATATTTTGAATTTGCCCATAAATCATAAAAGCTATAAAAGTTTTTGGTTATAAGCTTCAACGCTACCCATTGAACTACTGATCCCGGAAAACTTATCTCTAACTTTCCCTGTTTTCTGCGGACGTTCGATATTGACTTTCTTTCAAGAGTTGCACTCGAGAGACTGTTCCGAGTTCCAATCGAACTATTATTGAATTGAGTGACAAGTATTTACACTGGAACTCTGGGTTGAATATTTATAAAGTCAATTCTGTTTGTTTGCGTTCAAGATGAAATGTCTACCCAGTCCCACACGCTTCCGGTGAAACAGGAATGTGGAAAGAATGTCTTTTCTTTGTCATGACTTTTACACATATTTATTTTAGACAAAGGGAGCTCCCAAAGTTCAGGATGAAACCTATTTCCGCTGGCGTCAATGCAATATTTACACTTGACATATTTCCGATTTAATAAAAGGAACGACAATTTCAGCCACCCAGCATTGAATACTAACTCTTTCACAGAATTTGGCTCTGGTCGGAGTAGATACTTGTACAGCAGGCACGTTTTACCATAATTCAAAATAATGTCACACAACTTTTGAAGCTACCTGTCGAAACCATCATTCTCTCGCTTATACCACACTTAATAAACTGTATCGTTTTCATGCAGAAATCCCAGTGAACTGAAAAATTGATTTTCGTCCTCGAGAATTTTCTCCCTTTAATACAAAGTATGAACGCACTGAAATTGACTGCATTTTTCAATTTTCTTAACTTAACTAAAAAATGGACCACCAAATAATTAGATTTATTTTTCAGCTTATTATTTTCCCAGTGCTTTTCGGAATTCTAATTTTTGCACATAAACCCCTGTATTGAGTTGAAAGTTTGTAAAAGTAGTTAATCATCGTTCAGAATTAAATTATTAGGTAGGCAGCAAAGGAATAGGCAGACATTCATTCTATTCAGGAACAATGGATACCGTGTTATGTAGGAATGGATGGACGAAGGTAATTTGCTTTTCCTTCCTCCTCATCCTCTCATTTTAAGTAGTGTGCGTGGTGTATTAATTACTTGGGACTAATTACCCAACCAACCCAAAGGATTCATTGATCTGACTCAAGAGGTTAGTCAAACCATTCGAGTTAATAAGCTTTTAAGAAGTGCCGTGAATGTTTGTGTTGTTCATGCCTCCTCAAAATGAATGTACTCCAACCATGCAAACTCACCGTTCAAATCCATGCCTTATTTATATTCATCCCAAAAAACTCATACGTACGTTATTGTATGAGTATTGTTTATGGGAGCTACCATTCACTAACTAATAGCTATGCTATGCTCAAGTCTATTGATTGATTTTAATGGCACTACTCACCTGTGACGATACATTTGGTAAATGTCAGGTGAGTCTTCAATGATGACTTTGTCATTGACTAGAAGATCTGCAAAGTCACATCTTTCCATTTGATTCAGACTCAGATGACTGTAGGCAGACCTCATGGTAGTTCCAGTGTTGGTTGACGTAATATTGTTGGAATTGCTCTCTTTGAGTCTTTTACAACTCGCATTGTTTCCTTTATTAAATTTCTTTGAGAAATTAGTTTCATCTTCGGAGGACGAAGCAGAAGAATTTTCAAAGAGGGCACGAACACGTTTAACGTCTGTGGATGAAGAAACTTGGTCGTCCATGTTGACAACGAGGAGAGACTTTGACATTTGGTGCAAATTCTCTGGATGAAAATTTACATGTGAAGACGAAAGAGACCCGTCGTCGCCACTTCCGTCCCTGGAGCTATTCCAACTGAAAAGGAAAAACATAACATTGGCATTATTTATTAGTGTTCCTCTCTTGTTATGACTTTCACGGGAGTTGGGACTTGGGACGGTGTGTACGGATTTTCCGATATAATCTGCCTAAGGTTTGGAGTTGTTTGTCTGGAGCGTTATTCCATGTCATGTTATACATTCTACCATGACCTCATACTTTATTCATGGGCCAAATGGCAAAAAACATTCAAGAAAAATGTTCCGTCTTATCCTTTTCAACAAAATAAATCTTTTTTTATAGGATTTTTAGTTTAGAGATCCGTCTTTTCTGTCGTTCGGTTCTTTCCTTTCAGGAAACCAAGTGATTTATTATTTGGGCTGTACAGGTATTCGTTGAAAGGAAATACTAGTAGAGAAGAGTCGTAATCAAAAATTGATGGAAGAAAAGGGCGTATTGTAGAACAATAACAACCTAAAAATATTGTGGGGGCTTTGGGATCCATTAGCCAGTATTATCCAAAGTTGTGATAGAAATCAGGCCAGGCTGGTCAAGATTAGCTGGACTTACAACACATTTGAGCATGTGACCTCAACATTACGAGAAGTTTGTTAGAATAGGCCAATGTACTTCAGTATAGGGGTCGATTTGACTGACTGATTTGTCTCTCGCATAACATACATTATACTACTAGTTTTGAACGAGAGGTGGTTCAGTTCAGTTTTGACTTTTGTTGACATGTGGACTTATTTTTTCTTGTTGGAATTTGAGTGAGTGAACTACGCTGACAAATAATACACTAATTTGGATCCAAGACATGGCCCGTCAAAGCCCATGTAGCGTGAGAGTCTGAATTCGGAAAGTCTATCATTGACTCCGACTTCGATCCATTATAGTGCGTTTAGCCAAGTACAAAATTAGAGGGATTCGTGTTCAATTATTCCGTCTTTTGTAATTTGCTCAAAGTCAAAAAACCCTAAACTCAGCCCAAATTCGAGAGGCCAGCAAAGCAAGATTACAACCCATTCGAAAAAGTTCCAAATAAGTAGAGGGTATGGTTGATGGATTACGTCAATATATGTTTAGGTATATGTCGCGAGCAAGAAGTCAGACAAGAGGTCAAATACCTGGGTGATTTTTCTCACGTATCGTCGAGGGGAAAGCTATTCTTGTATTTATTCAAGAATAGCTCCGGATTCTCCGGTTAGTAAAACAAACCAAAATATTACATTCTGTGAGAATGAATCCCTTGCGGTTGTGGTTTCATCAGACAGAATTACATAGGGAACTCCGGTTAATAAAGATACAACAAACAGTGAGCAAAACTAGGAATAGAATGCGTCCAGGTATTAGGAGATATTTGACATTGCGCAGAAGCCCCGGGCCACTAATCTTCGTCCGATGTACCGTTAAATGAGATAAATCTAAGTAGTATTTGTGATTGGAACGTTTACGAGTATTCCAGGATTTTTTTTAATAAACCTGACAATGTGACGATAAGTCCTGCCCTGTGCTTTTTCACTTCTAACCATTTAACCCGATTTGACTTGTTGACCTCGACATATACAATGCACCTAGAATACCGTAACTCCGTAATGTCCGGAGTGAGGCCAATCAATAAAATATATCAAGCGAAGTGAAGTAACTCAGAGACTGAGAGAGAGACGAGGCCCTCTCAGTAATCCAATCTCCTTGAATATTTACAAAAGAACTTCAAGCATTACGACACTACTACTGCACTGCACGCAGAGAACATCAACATTGTTTGTATTTGACTTTTCATGCAATGCGTAAAGTTGTTTCACTCACGCTCACGCTTCCTTGACGTACGTACGTACGTGGCGTGGCGTGTGCCGTTTCCCAAAAAGAACAAAAGCTAAAGCCAAAAGTTAAGGTTAAATTAGCTCAAAAGCTTTGTTCCTTCTCCCGAAAATGTTGGGAAGAGAAAATACAGTACATCCAAGTGATTGATGAACCATGCTTTGTTTGAATTCAATCTTAATTTGGCGTACAATTGTGAGTGGAAATGAAACGGAAAGACGTTTGTTGACAAAAGTAGTCATAGACACAAGTCTGTAGTCACATCACAAGTCTTAAGTCCCATATTTCATTTCAATTTCAGTCCTAGGCTTGGGTCTAGCAGTAAATCATTGAAGATAGTGTCAGTGTCGTACGTACTGCATTGTTCGGACATTTTCTAAAAGCTGGAATTATTCTACACTGTTGGCTTGATAGTTTTGTGTACGTAAAACGTAATCCTGAGTACATTTACGTTATTTA
Source organism: Protaphorura tricampata (assembly GCA_034698835.1). Classification (NCBI taxonomy): domain Eukaryota; kingdom Metazoa; phylum Arthropoda; class Collembola; order Poduromorpha; family Onychiuridae; genus Protaphorura; species Protaphorura tricampata. The sequence goes on from JAQGCB010000569.1 coordinate 10,861, forward strand.
TTTGGACATTGTAATTTTAATAACAAAATATACATAACAGGAAATAGAGAGACGCACGATTGCTTACTTTACGTTTACATTGGGTCGGACGATTCGGAAGAAAGGAATATAAATAGTTCGTGCGTTGACTATCAAGTGTGTGTAACGAGAACAGGAATTTCAATTGATTAATAAATTTTCTAGGAATGGAAGTATGCAATATTCACTTGAGCATGCATGAGGGCGGTGGTGCGGTGTGAGCAAAGCTTTCATCTCGCATTACATAATACATGCACTTGAGTTCAATTTTGTATGTATATGTTTCGACTCGGAGAAAGTTTTAGCTGAATTTGTTGTTGGAAATGGATTAGATTATAAATTATTCATGTAATAATAACCTGTATTTGTTCCTTGTGATTGTTGGACCGGTGCTCGTAAGTCGTGAAATTGACAATGACTGTCGTTGTTCGTCAAACTGGTCAATGGCTGCATAAGTCTCTTCAGTCAGGAGGACAGTTGAGTCATCATGAAAGTCAAAGTCAAATTCTCTACCACCACCACCTAGTCGTTGTTGTCGTCCAGGTACACGTACGGGTTCGGGTTCGTCGTCAAAACTTTCTACGGGCGTTGGGCTTTCAGTGAAAGTTTGGTCCTCATCCATTACCCAACTCGCTTCAACTATCTGTCTTCTGGACACTCGAGACCTTCTTCCACTCCTACATATATTCACCCAGGGGAATTTTTTTAATAACGTTTTGGCATCAATTATAAACCCAACCTGTGAACATGCACATGTGCATGCATGGTTTCACGCACAGCTGCTGTCTCTACGCGAACGGTCGTACTAAAATAAGCAATATTCCTCACAATTTATACGCCAGACTTTCACCAGTTTAAAGACGCATGGGTTCGAATAATCCACTTTACTGCTTTTCTGCTGTCACATTCTGTGTGCAATGTGTTAAATATTCTGATATTCTGTATCTTGAGACGAATCGAGTATAATTTTAAATTCAACAATTTTATTGGAAATGCTCAGATTCTAGCAATCTTGCTCTATATAAATTCCAGTGTAATTAAAATATCGACAATTCGACTATAGCGTTTACCGATATTACGTGCAGCCTTATTAGCCTAAATAGTAGAGATGCGAAACGAGTACTTACGGAGAAGAGTCACTCATGTGTTCTTGACTGGAAAAGCTCATCATTCGGTCGCTTCTCATAGAATCTCCTGAAAATTCATCCCATTCAACGAAGCATGAGTCCATGTCTCTATGGGATAATAACAAGAGTTACTCATGTTAAGTTTTGCTCTACAATGTTTCAGATTTATTAGCATAAAGTTGAACGACGACAAATCCTGAGGTGAAAGTAGACGTGGAGTGAAAGTCAGATTAAAGGGGACATTTAGAGAAATCTGTCACACCCATACCGTGGGGACAGACATGTGCGGTTATTGATTAGGTCTAGAATCCTAGGAAAGGGAAACATGAATGATACTTGTGGTCGTCTACGTCGCCCTCATCTTGGTCTAGTCTGGACTCTTCGTTATCTAAATTGATGTTGAGTTGGAGTCTCTGAGTAGAACTCGGATCGAGAGGACTACAGACTCACTCCACTTCATAGACACTTGTATTGCCTTGTACAGTGTGGGGAAAGATTGCACTCCTATGTATTTTGAAGGGTTTCAATGACGCAGCCAAATAATCATGAAATAATCAAAGACGGGTTCATGGATTAATGTATTTTGAGTTATTAACAAAATTAGCCATACTTTACTAACGATCGTAATTAATTGCGGTCTTATCAGATTTATTCCCAGCTTATCGTGCAGTACGTTGTTGTCACATACATATATCAACCAAGGCCTATGGAATTGGGAAATGTGCTGGTTTATGAATTACAAGAATTTAAGACGAAAGTATTAGTTCTGGCCCACCCTGTAGACCCGAACCGATCTTATGACATCTAAAATAACAGTTCCGTTGGATTTTTTTGTGTGGATTGGCAAGGCATGGAATGACAGTGCATTAGGATGGAGAATGAAACAAATGTGGACGTGGACGGAGAAAGTTTCCGCCTTATCTGAACCCGGAGTTCACACGCACTCAAGTTTCAGGATGAAAGCAAAGACGCGTTTTCTTAACCTTCTTTCTCTTTTTTTCTCTCAGCAGAATTATATATCGTACATATGAACATTGTTTATTTAGTATCTTATTCAGTGTATGAGTCAAAGAGAAAATATCCAGTTCACTTTCTATCTGTTTCTTTTACTGTGTACCCACTTAAATTGCATTCGTTTGCTTTCTTCCTTCCCGGAAACCCGTTACTTTTTGTGACTTGAGAAAAAATATGAGCTTACAGTGTAGTGTACTTAGAATCAAGCGCATCTAAACTTCCGGTACAGGAAAAAAATTTAAAAGTGTCTCTAGAGGCTACACAGGCGAGACAGACAATGAGGTTTTAAGCATACGCATTAGTTTTTATGAACTCGGACAGCTTGGAAGGCTTGGCTTCTGTACATGTCTTCGTTTTACAACTTTTCTACTCAAAGAGATTGGGGTCAGTTTTATAACCCCTAGTTTTACATAATAATGTATGTAATTGTGTGGGGTGAAGGTAAAGTATTTAATAACTCGTACTGTACAAGGACAAAAAAAACTACTCTACCGTTACATTTACGTCCAGAGTTACCTCAAAAATCAATAGTGTTTTTCGATGAAGTCGTGAATGGTCAAATCAAGACAAACACAGTTGAACCACAAACCAACACTCTCTGCGTATTCACTTTTCCATTTCCCTTCCTAATTCTCTGCTCTGACCGAGGACTCGATTTTCTAGTGTGAATAAATAAAGTTATCTCACGAGTCAGTATTTACCGATTCATTCCCTATTTGCTTATGGTTTTTAGTAGAGAATCCATGCAGATTTGGGAAAATGGGAGTGAGAGAGAACACACGTGGCTTTCACTTTTGGTAGGAATGAAACGGAAATGAGTTAGAATGTTGGCATACGATTGCGTTCTGTTACCGACAGTACGCATAACTCCAGTGAGAATTACTACAAACATCATACATTTTGTATCCTGTTTAAGAAACGTATCAACTTATTTCTTCTTATCGTCTAGATTTATTTTAAGATTAGCAGTTTTTCCTGAATAATACGTGGTACACGTATGTGTACCTTATTTAGACCACAGGGATAGGTTGTGCACATTATTTTCCATGAAACACGCGTAGGATTTTCTTTAAAGCCTACGCGACCCTTCAGACGGTCTTCAAACCTTTAGACGGTTTCTTGATTTTTTGCGCTACAATCATTTTTGATTCTATGGATTCCACTATCACACTGTGAATACTTAGATTCTGCATCTCGCCCACAACATATGCACTTTGTACAAACATGGAAATCAAATATTGCTCGGGTTGGTCCAATCTGACAGACAAACAGCGAGAGAGTGAGTGAGAAATGGGTGGACGTGTACTACGAGGTGCAAGATAACATCAGGTCCGAATACGACTCTTGGTTTTCCGGTAAACCAAGGAAAAGCGAGAGAGAAGGTAAATTCGTCAAATGATCATTGTGTTGTAGTAAAACGCAATCCAATGTGTCAAATTGGATAGGGAACACAGACAGAGTCAAACAGTTTCACAAGTTTCAATCCGGTACAGTACGGGTATGTAGTACGACAAACGACTTTCCCAATGCAATGGAAATCTTGTTCTGTTTTTTTCTGTTGTGTATTCGATCGATACATGTACACATTGCATTGCATTACATTCCACTGCACTGCACCTAACGATTGTCAGGTCAGGACAAAAAAATGGGAACGCAACGGAGAAATGGAATTTGAGGCAGGCAATAACTGAACGCCTCTAAAAGAGAAGAAAAAGTCTCTGGGTGAAAACTTTTCAACTTTTTTTCTTACTTGACTTCTTTCCCTTACTTTCTTTCCCATCATAATTCTCTCGATTGCTGAAGGCAACCGGAGAAATTAGGGTATGGTAGTTCTAACGTCTACTTTTTCTATGTTACAGTCCTTCTGTTTTAGCCAGTTGTTGTGTGTGTGGAGCCGAGAATTTCTTAATATGTGCACTTGTGGTTTTATTGGTTCAGTGGATTAAATTTGTATTTCAAAATTTGTTTTTGCATCAATCCCTGGTCAACTCAAATCTCTTCAATTCAATTCAAAAATTTGAGAGCCCTGCATTGGCGTATCGGTGTACTTTTAGTAACGAAGATCAGTACAAAAAAGCATTTGCACTGCAACATATATGTCTGTAATGGATTCTGTCCGCAAAATTTATGATGTCGTGTGTATGATGTACATGCACTCTACGGTTCATTTTTTACGGATAGGAATGGCAAATCGTCCTGCCATACTGGTGTCAAAAGAGGAAAAGAAACGAGTCCATTTGTGCCGTATGTACCATAAGGACATGAAATCGAGCCCGACCTTATTCATGCAGAAAAACATCAAACAGAGAGAAAGTTGATGTCTTTCTGCGGTTGGATGCTTTGTGGAAAAATTCTGGAGAGGATGTATGGAAGAAGTCAAGAGTTGAGATGTTTGCAAATAATTTAGTACACCCCGCGCTCACCACTTCTAATATTTGACTTGGGAATTTGGGTGAAGAGAAGGTAAAAAGATTTACAACCCCTTCAAAACACCCACCTAAATAATTACTTCATGTAACGCATGTAAGAAGTCCTGCCTTAAAACTGAACTGACATGAGCCTTCTACTTTTCAACTTGTGTTTTAGTCAAAATTAGAAAAATGTACCTAAGAGTTTAAATAAAGGCAGAAATTTAATAAAGCCCACTAATAAGTTCCACACCTTTTTCCATTATGTGAAGTGGAGAAAGCAAATGACCTGGGTAGGGTAAATATTAAATTTCTCAAAATTTACCCCGCGTACCATGTTGGAACTTTTGTATATTATAACTTAGTTACCTGTAATCAAGGATTCCGTCCAAATTAGTATTTCTGTCTGAATACGAGTTTAGTTGTTTGTCAAGATGCGGTGGATACGTGGAAGATAATTCACTGCTGAAGAGTGTGTCAATACTGAATGCCTCGTTTTTGTTCACTCTACGAAAATGCGGTGTTGGGTCCAAGGAATCCTACATTGTTCATTGGAGAACCGCATATTAGCACAGTTATTGATTATTTATTGTAATTTTTAAAACTTGGTCTAGGCGTAATAGTTTTGGAAGTGAAGTAAGCAGTTAGGTTAGCGGTCTATTCTTGCATCGTTTAAAACGTTGGTCTTGTGCATTGTTGGGAAATATTTTATGAAAGGAAATTTACTTAAAACCAGTAATAACTGATTAGTTATTGCTGTTGGCCTCACTAGTACACATTTTGAACTCCGAAAAGCTGATCATCTATTCTAATGCGTTGTAGACGGGAACGTCAATGGAAAATATTTAAACCGTGCAAGAATCACATTTCTAGGAATTTTTTTAGCAAATACAACTATTAGAAAAATAGGAGTTTTAAGATGTTGTTGCAAAAGCTTATAGCAAATAGCTTAAAGAGCTATGAGCTATTACATTTTTACGTCAAAGCTAACCGACACACCCGGAAATCAACGATACTTCTTCAAAAACGTTACGTTATTGTTAAGTAGAGCTAAAGATTTGTAATGCCAGAAAAAGTTTAGTGATTTTATGGGTAATTTACACCCTTTTGCTGAAATGGAAACTTGTGGTTTGGCCTTGGTTGTAGTACACAGTATAGTTTTGCAAGAATTATGAATTGGGTTGTTTATAATAATTATTGGTTGGCTCACTGTGAACGGGGTGTGTGTGAGTGAATGAGTACAATTAGCTCAGACCGTGAACGGATGAAGGAGTTAACAAACCAAATGAGAGCAGAAGTCCGAGTCTTCTTCAAAAATTACTTCAAGAGAGCAACCACGTCGGAGGCGATCACGACCCATTCCATTTCACCAAAATGTTTGTCCTCTCTTGTCAATTAATAAAGTCTTGAAACTAACTTTATATTTATATTTGCTTCCGCACCTTAGACTTCCTTTATTTCCTTAGCACGTAGTTGATAGTCGTAACATTTCCTCTACCGTTGATTCTTTTTGAGGTGTTTCCTATGGAGTAAAAATAGCACAAATTAGAACTTCTGACGGTTAATTAAATTAGTACCATACAAGTTTGTTGGTTTTGTAATAAACTCCGCGTCCATAAACCCAATAATTTTCCTAATGTGATGATATTAGAATTGACAGCAGGTTTTCTGAAGTAATTAAATACACGAGTTGTCAGTTCAACTAAACTCGTAGACTCAGCATTCCTTGCATCCCTTGCACATACAGAAAGTGTAACACATTCCATTACAGGAAATAGTTAATAACAGAAGGACATTTGTGACTTTGACCAAGTTGGCATGAAATTGTCGGCCAATTTGTCCACGCCAATAGTAATCCACAGAAATGAAAATGATAGAGAAAGTTCTAAGACGTTGAATGGTTATGCTTAAGCCATTTCATTCTTCTTCATATAAAGTATATTTCGTTCAATTCTGCGTTGCAATGGTCTTGACCATGGTACAGAGTACATGGAAGTTTGAGTGTGACCAATCATGAGTAAATAATATTAAATCCAAGACGAAGAAACCGAGGATGAAAACTTTATTGTTAGTGCTCAGCCATGTCTTCCCAAAACTTCCCAGCCTCAGTCTCTCAGTTTATTCTCATATATGTATGTGTGTATGTAATACAATATGCCATGTACGAACGAATGAAATCTTGACTCTTCGGTTGACCTACATTCATTTAGACTTAAGAATCTTCGTCAAAAAAAAACTTTTGTCGTAATAACTGCACTGTGGCTTTTGGGTGCAATGCGAAATGGATATGAATGATAGGCAAGCGTGGAAAATGCCCCTCAACACCACTTAAAGTGCTTCATTAGTCAATGTCATTAGTCTGAATGTTTAGCATATTCGTATTCAGTTATTTTGCATTTGCACATTGCACATTGCATTGGGATTTAGACTTTAGACTCATATGCTCTCGTGGACTCTTTCTGTCTAATCAAATTTTTAAAATGAATTGCGTGACAGTATCCTTAATGGAACCCCAGTCGTCCTTACCACCGTGGGACTTTCTTCTTCCAATGTTTTATCCGTCAAGGTTTTTTTTTCTTCAATTTCTACGTGTAGATACTCTTAGAATTTTACCCATTATTTGAGCAAACAAGTAAATGGATGAGAAATATTTAGTCATTTTTTTACACCACTAAAAACTCATAAGTTACCTGTGTCATGTTACCACTGTATTTGGAAATAATATTATTGCATTCATTTGTCAGTGCAGTGATGCGATTCGAAATCAGGGCACAGATGTGACATGATCATCCATATTTCTCATTAGAAAGACTAAATTTTTGCTTTCGTTGGTCGTTTTGGAAGTAATGCATACAGCGTAGGGACTTGAATAAATTTAATGCTATGCTCCGGTGCAGTGTGTTGGTAGGATTTGCTCATAACGGTTATTCTTTTTTTTTTATTCCTTGTACAATATGCACGCGTTTGCATGAAATGAAATGAAGTTTTTTGGGATTTAGACCGTAGAAGGTAGAAGGATAAATTTAACGATAATAATACATCACATGTGTGAGTTTTTACGAGAATGGTACTCCTGTTTTTATATAAACCAGAGAAGTGAAACTACTACTTGAAGGGGCTATCCGTTTCTGCTCTCTGATTTTCTTGGTAGTAAAAGTGAAATGATATTATTATATTATTACTGTTGTGGTGTGCTTAGACTTCTTGTGTACATTAATGATGATGGTTTGGGTAAACACAGACAATAAGAAAAATTACGACATGTTCAAAACAAATCCATATGGATTGAATGAGTTGGGCGTAGTTGGGTCGGGAGCACAAGGTGGAACTATACCTTACGATTAGTTCTATTTGTTTTTGTTGACTTTCATTCAAAGTTGTCGTATGTACGCATATCTCGTGTCGTGCGATCATCGCGATCAATCCACGTGCATGACATTTCTCAATAAATGCTACTGGAATGTGAAGTTCCCTATTTGTTATCATTTCAATTTCAGTTTGATTTCATAAGTTGTGCGAAGCGACGTTATGAGACTTATATGTTTTAATTATTCACATGTAAACAATCCATTCCCGTGTATGTATAAAAAGTTGGGAGTTTCGTAATGGTTGGAATCAAATCTCTTGGATGAAACTATTACACACATTTCATTGGAATTTTTTTCTGTGCTTTAATTTTACACCCGCCTAAAACAGAACTAAAATATCTACGGATATGTCAATCAGTTTCAGATTTCAATGGGCGTATTTTTGCTGCAGCGCATTTACCAGCAGCTACCAAATTCATTATTTTTGTGTCAACCTCCTCTTCTGTAAAGTTTGCATTTTATAATATGAGATTTTGTTTAGTCTAGACCTGACCGAGCAGAAATTATAGTGAGGAATAATTACTACATTATCAGCATTTCTTCAGCTTCATAACAATCCAAGATTAAGGGGTTTAGAACGACCTACCAGAATTTATTTAGCGTTACAGTTTCAAGGATACAGGCAAAGTAAAGTGCGTGAACGCGTGACACGGCCCGGCACACTTGTTAGAGGATTTCTATTTCTCCACTTCCTTTTAATCTTTTTTCACGTCTCATTTCTCTCCCAATCAGTTAAGTAACTGTTTTAATGGTTTATAACCCCAGACAGACCCAGCAACAACTCATAAAATGTAACTAGGAGAGTTAACATTATATGTTCTTAGTTTATCTTTATATCTCCGGTCATTTAAAATTAAAATTAATGCAACGTAGACTAAACTCTTAAAGATCAAATTTTATGAGTCAAGGCATGTGATGTAAACCGTCCTACAAGGGCGTGATTTGTTGTCTAAATAATACAACGTTTTAATACAACGTTTTGGATAATGCTCACCCAACCGTGGCGATGGCGAAGGACGAAACAGCGCCCTAAACCCTTGATTTTTATTTTAGCAACGAAAAATGAATGAAGAAGTCATTTTTGCGAGCTTAACTTTTATGAATTTGCCTACTTGTTATACGAGAATTGTTTATACGTGAAATGAGACATTTCAGTACCGAAATTGTCAATTTATTGTAATACAGTGCAGAATGTACTGTCTTTATTGCGTAGCAGGATAATGAATTTTCTCCACTCGAAATTTGTATGTGAAATAACTGATGCTTAAAAACGAATAGGCTTTAATATGGTCGAGTGTTTATGTCCACTTCACTTCCTGCACCTCAACTCGAGATTACGTCTCATACAGATTGTTGGGATTTGACAATTTATTTGGCAACAAACAGAAACTAACCGCTCTTAAACACACGCATTCGAAATTAGATAAACAAGTGCTCTCTCATCGCATAAGAATGTAGAATGGTTTCAATGTAGGAAGTAAAGTACCTTGAATGCAAGTTGATCGGGATTTAAGTAATTCGGAATGAGTCACCAAATAATTTTATTCGTTCGCAGATTCATTGCTTACTATTTTGTTCTCTTAAAAATATTCAGTACTCCTCCCAATCTTTCATACCCTTTTCCCAAAATGCCATCTTGATTTAATTTTGGGTTATCTTGAGCTCTAATATTTTCTACAAACGGTGTATGGTGTATTTTCTGGCTGAAACACCGGGTACGATTTGAGGGCGAGATAAATGTGAATCACCCAGTAAAATCCTATTTTATGCCCCATTTTCTCATATT
>JAQGCB010000570.1:0-20568 GCA_034698835.1 Protaphorura tricampata
GAGTAAATCATTCAGAAAGTACACAACGAAACCATACTCTAGTATAATAACCGAAGCTGGAATTCTCGTCTGGCTCTCAGGGGCGGTGTAAAACATCGCGTCATACATTACTTTAACCGTGAGAACGATTATTCCCCAACAGTACAGATTAATAAAACTGAATTTAGCCGCCCGTCGGAAATTTTGAGATGATTGGAATGGACTCCCTGTGGGAAAGCACCCGAATATCCATCCGGTGAAAATTGTTATCGACAGAAGCCTTTCCCGAAATCTCGGTACTAAATTCCCAGCCATTACTTCTAAAATTACGTTTCGATAGCGATTGATATTCCTCTTAAGTAAATCCGTAGGGATCCGAACGATACAAGGAATATTTAAAGTTGATATAAGTCTATAATTTAACTATACAGAAACTATTTCGTGACTCCTGAGCTACCCGAAATGATTAACTTGGAATAAATTCACTCTTGAACTCCATTCCGATGTCTAGCTGACAAATGGGGAGTTCATTAAATAAATTGACTTAAATTGAAATTAGGTTAGAACGTAGTAAAATATAATCAGCTAACGATAAAGCACTTTGAAGGGAATAGAAATTAAAATATGCATTATTAATGAGGTCCAGGAGTCTTGAGATTGTTTGAACCACTCATGTCCTGTACAAATACGAAGGAGCATCTCATGGTGCTTATCACTGAAAGTGACAAGGAAGTCTAATGGCCGATGCAAAGTATTTCTAAATAAATGGCGTAGGCAAATCCATTAGGCATTGGTATATGCAAAGACAAAAAAACACGTATTGAGAAAAGCTCTCCAACCATAAATTATTTTATTTAATCACTGTTCCATGAGATAATACGGGAACTATCTTAGTTCAGTTTTGTTGTAAGGATGTTTTCTCGCTCAATGTGAGTTGAAATAAGAATATTATGTAAGTCATCAGGGCATTTACAATCTGGCAAAGAAAATTAGTAATGTTAAATTTTAAATTAGTGTTACTTCCAGGACAGAGTAACCTTAATTTTGAGATGATTGGACAATGTATGTTTCTGAAAGTGGTGTTTGGAGGCAAAATATTTTTATAAAGTGACATTGAAACGAAAAATTGGATCATTTACACGAAATTAAGATTCCTCAAATCGTACCCCCGAATTACAACTATGGATTGGCGTGTTACCGAAGGTAGGAGGGAGTTATCCACAATGAAAAGATCACCGGCTGTTAAAGTCCAGTTCCAAGTTGTAAGAGATTTAATTGTCTTCTTCACCTTCAAATAATAAATTAATGTATTCAGAATCGTATACCTGAAGTTATGCAAAACTTTAGAATCTTTATACTTTCAATCCGATTGGGGATTTTTTATTAGGGCCCTTGTTCACATTTCTGAGAAGATTGTCTTGAAGGGTTTGCTTGCATTCCTCGATCTATGATAAAACTCAAATAAAAGTTTAAAAAGTATAACACCATATAAAAATGCCATTCTCTCTAGAATATTTAAACTCACCGTTGTCCTCATGATGTTCCCGAGATAAGGCAAAATTGTCAGAATAGAAACTGTTATGGTAATTCCTACACTTACTGGAAGAATTACAATTACTTGTGACCGTGTAGAAACATGATATCCATAAGCAATTAGCAGATATCCGGTCTGAAGAAGCAATCCTACTATATAACGACCGATAGTGCTATTGAAATTTTTTAAGACAGTTCTGAATTCTATGAACTTTTCTTGAAAATCTTCAAATCTTTTATTAGAGTCTAACACGAATTCATTTTCAAAAGCCTGAATAACCTTAGAATTTTTGAGAAAAGCTATTTGAAATTCATGACATACATTTCTAAAGTTTTCTAAAACAGTTAATCCAGCCAATACGGTGATATTCAGAGCGAAGAATATTGACGCAGAAGAAAAAACGTCGATAAAATAGTGTGCTGTAACTTTGTACCAAATGAGATGATCTTGGTACATGAATAATTCGTAACCACTGTGGGCCCAAAATGTGCATTTCTCGAATAAGAACAAAATATCGATGAATGTCAGTGCACGAAGGACACGTAGAGTGGTACTATTCGTAGACGCAGAATTAGAAAACGAATATTTGCAAGTGGTCAGAATTCGAACTATATCCGGACAGATATTTTGTGAAATCAGTCTCATGATAAATCCTGAGATAATATAAGACACCACATTACCATACTGCAACATGAGATAAGAGACTTGATATTGTCTAGGGCCGCCATGTAAATTGAAAACTATTCCAGAAATTATCGTCAAAATAATGATTGCCCAGGAGTATAAATTCATGAAACTGTATTTGACGTATTCAAACTTTGCTGATGACACAAATGGGGTTCTTGCTGGGAAACACCCGGATATCCATCCTACAAAAAGTGTTAGGTTTAGATGTTTTTTTAAATACGGTGATTCTGATCTCTGACTCATTTTCTCTAAGGTGGCTAAGCAGAACAATGTTGTGGACAGTGGGTGTCGGCGAATATAAAGAATGTCGTACGTAATTTCTTACCCAGCTATAATAGGAAATCTTGATCTGGCAAATTGAGTACATGATCGATAAATAATTTCCTAATGTCCGTAAATGCAAAGTACGTTTTGTTTGTTAATCGTGGAAGGTCAAACTTGAAGTACATTGGTTAAGGTGTGGCAATTGAAAATGTACATTACACAAAATACACGAGGACTTGCGAAGCCAATCAAGCATCGAATTAAATATATTGGATGGGTTTATTAGCTAAACACATAATTGGCAAATACTACTACAGTTATATTCATATTAATTTAAGACTATACTTTTATGGACCATTTAATAAATATGTTATCTAAACAATTGATGAACTTTCTTCCGAAGTAGCAATGGTCCGTTAGAATTCGGTTTAACCAGGGGAAGTTGTTTCACTCATTCTTAGTTGAAACATGAATATTATATAGGTCATCAGTGCACTCGCTATCTGAAAAGGAAAATTAAGCAATTGATTCAGTAAGCCGTAGAGGAACCGGCATATTGTAAAAGCAAGTTGTCAATTTGCCATACCTTTGGATAAAGTGAATTGTCAATGTTGAAAAAGTCGCGGGCTGCAAAGCACCAATTCCAGTCCGTGATAGCTTTCAAGACGATCTCCACCTTCAATTAATTAACAGCTTTTAATATGTGGAGCTAATAGTAAATGTGATCAATTTCATTCCTGCAATACCTGGTGGTTCAATTTTAATGATGAACATGGTTTCGCTTTCATCTCTGATTTAGAAAACGAATTAAGAAGTTGGCGTTTGCATTCATCTACCTGTAATTTTGAACATATTTATAGTCACCAGTAGCGTCACCTGGCAGGGACGGTCAGGTAAATTTATATGCTAGAAACCAACTATACTTACCTTTAACTTCATAGTATTTCCAAAATATGGCAAGAATAGTAGAATTGAAATTGAGACGACGACGCCAGCACAATAGAGAGGTTGTGAACCATCATTTGTATAAATATTATACCCACATATTATTAGCATAAATCCGCTCTCCAGAAGCAAGGCCAGCACATACCCACCAACAGTGTAATTCAAATCTTCCATGAGTGATCTCAATGTTTCAAATCTTTCATTCAACTCTTCTAACCCAATTTTTTTATACACAAAGGAAATTTTTGGAATTGCGATGTACAGACATTCAAATTGGGAACATGTTTCTTTAAAAATGTTTACGACATTCAAGGTAACAGCAACGGTCATATTGAGGGCGAAGAATGTCGAGGCAATGGAAAACAAATCTCCGATCATTCCCAAAAATACGCTTAGCTTATTCGGCGTTTCAATCGTGAGGTACTTGTAGTAAAAAATAGTGATTGTAGATTTGAAAATTAGGAGTAATACTCCTATTAATATTCCTGGTGTAATATTCTGGTATGAGTTTTGAACTGTTAGATTTTTAGAAATGGTTCTGCAACTCTTTAATATTTTAACGATTTTACAGCAAGCATTCAATGAAATTAGACGGAATATCAAATCGATCAATTCAAACGCTGCCATTGACCCTACTTCCAGAATAAGATTTGATACTACTGTTGTCCTTGCCCATTCCATTCTGATGTAGTCAATTCCTACTATAAGTGACAGAACGATTGTGGCCAAACAGTAAAAATTTATAAGGCTAAATCGAGCATAGCCAAAATTCTTGGACGAAATGAATGGATTGTTGGAGGGAAAGGTTCCGAATATCCATCCAATGAAAACAACTGCACTCGTGTACCTATTCAGGAATGTCGAGGGTAACTTTGGGCTTACTGTTATTATTTTAGTTTTTAAATAAAACTGCGACTTTATATTATATATATATATATTATATATTATTATTAGAGAAATTGACAGATATTATGTAGTAACAATATACCACCAGGTGTTTGAATGGAACGATTGAGAATTTTTCTTCTCTGATCTGTATTTATAATACTTCTGGAAATTCTAACGTTCACTACTCAAACACTTAGCATATGTATTTGAATCCTTATAAAAGATTTTTTTTCTAAGAATAAGTTGAGGACCACGAATTCTCGTCGAATTCATTGGATTGAAGCTACTTGAATCACAATGTACTTTTATTGTTCACGTTAGTGTTTGCCAGATAATCTAAGAAACGAACAAATAATCTTGCAAACTAAACACTCAAGAATTGGCCGAGTACTTTTTTTTAAATTGTATAATTGTATGTTCAAGTGGAAACCCAATTTCCGAAGTGCACACTTGGAACAGGCCGAGGCCGCACTTATTATAAATCTTCAAGAGCATCCCTACATTCAGTATAATTTTTATAACAAAGGATTTCGTGTACAATACAATTCAGAAAACGTAGATTTGGTACGAGTAGGCCTAGATTTCCTGCTCTTATGGTACGTGCGATTCGGGTGCATTTCTTTTGTATATGGTCATACCATGCACAAATGCTTAGATGTCCAACTTCATGTATATTTATGTGAAATGTAGTAAGTACTAGCGAGACCTAGTTCGTAATTCGTACATTAACTTAAGCTCAATTATCGAAACTACTATAGTTACTGAATTCAGTGGTATTTCTTGGCTGTTTGTTCCCAAAATTTTGAGATGTAAGTTCACTCATCCGTAGTTGGAATAAAAATATAACGTAGGTCGTGAGTGCACTTGCGATCTATAAACAATGTAATTAATTTGTCGCTATTATACTACATTACTCGATACAAAATTCGTGTGTGATATTAATTGAATTAATCTTACCATCGGATAAAGAGAGTTGTCTACAATGAAAAGATCATAAGCAGTGAAGTGCATGTCCCACTCTGTAGTGACTCTTTTCAAAACAATCTCCACCTTTGAATTAAATATGTATGTTACAATTTTACGATACTATACCGATTGATATAATATGTGTGAATAACGCTTGGTATCATAATACCTGAGGTTTTAATATGATCGAGTTGCTGGGATCAACTTTGATCTCTGCTTTAGAAAACGAGTTGCGGAGTTGCTCCTTGCATCCTTCAACCTGTAAATGTTAAAACTCTCTAAGATTATTATATAATGACCTCGAGATATGTATATGTATATATACAACACTTACCGTCATATTTATATTGTTCCCAAAATATGGCAAATATAGAAGAACTACAGCTGAAACTGCGACACCAAGACAAGAAAGTTTTGGACCATTATTTTGAAAAATATTGTAGCCACATGAAATCAATGTAAATCCATACTCCAGTAATAACACAATCATAATACCCCCAACAATGTGGTTCAACTGTGTAAAAAGTGACTTCAATGTTTGAAACCGTTCATTCAACTCTTCCAACCCTAGTCTCGCGGTGGGTTCAAAAGACAATTTTGGATTTACAATGTACTGGCTTTCGAATTGATGACACGTGTGTTTAAAATAGTTGACGATAGTAAAACTAACAAGAATGATCACATTTAAAGCAAAAAATGCTGACGCAAATGTATAAATATCAACAAATATTGTTACAATTACTCGAAACCAATCTTCACCATTCCCCGGCGGTTCTCTGAACAGTTTAATAAAATAATGGCAGTAATAAGAAGCTAAAATGGCGAATCTATCGGCCAAGCAGAATATTGACACAGAAATTCCTACACAAATATTCTGAATTGAGTAGTTCTCTACATTTTGAGAAAATGTCTTACAAATTCTTAATACACGAATTGCATCTTTGCAAATTTTGTGAGTAATTAATCGTACGGATAAATCCGACAGAAAATGGAGTGCCCCAGATCCGTACCACAGTATAAATTCTGACGTTAATTTAGGCTTTTTTCCATCTGTTGTGCTTGTAGTCGTAGTTACAACCCAAATCCCTAGTGCGGCTTCCAGAACAAATATAGCCAAACCATACAAATTTATACAATTTAATCTAGCGTTGGAGGAAAGTAAAGGACTCTTCGAAGGAAAGAATCCGAAGAAAAGCATCCAACGAAAAAAACCACACTCGTGTATTTCTCGAAAAGTGTGGAAGAAAACTTCGACAACATTATCTGAGCCGCTTGATTTTTTCTTTGGATATTTAACCCAGGCTAAATTATTTTGGCTATGGGGCTCCTGCGACTTCTACTTAATTTTTATATCAAACACGACAATCTGGACGGAAGATTAGGTATTCTTCTGGTTAGCAGATAACGAAGACTGGAAACTTCTAAACACTAAACGCTTATAATTTGGTGTACAAAATTGAACAAATCTAACTAGAAAAAGTAGCTAAAATCAACACTCGAGAAATAATCAATTCAATGAAGTGGAATTTCACACCGACACAAAGAAATTCTTTATTCAAAAATGGTGAACAATCTTATTGACACCTATTCATGCAATATTAGTTTTGTTCTGTTTACAAACTAATTCAGAGTACATGATTGATGGATTTGTCTCACTAAATTTCACTTAAGCTGAAGAAACTACAGAGAAGTGTACAATTTAACAAAAGAGGCAACGAAATTCAATTCATATACTAACTTGTCAAAAGACAACTAGACAATAGCATAAAGAGTGTGCTGTCTTCAATAATTCAGCATGTTTGAAGTTCCAGTTTCATAGTAAGTAGCATTCACAGAATTCTTAAACGTAAATCTACTCCTAATGTACATAGATTACATTGTGAGATAGTCTTTCAACAATAAATCGAACAATTGTTAACGAATGTAAAGATAAAGGTACTCTTATACCCTGCTGCCTTAGATCGGGTCGTCTCAAATTAATAATGATTTACATTTCTGATTACAATAATCTTTATATATCTGATAACGTCAAAAAGTTGACAGAATTAATTTATTCTTAACAATTTTTTCGTTACTGTTACAATGACACTTATAATACCACAAACACGTTCCAATTGGACTACAATAATCCTCCAAACTATATGAATACAGCGGACTACCTTATTCCAGTAAAACCTCGAAAGGAAATTTTCTTCAAATATCGACAGTATGCACACAAAAACACAGATTAAGTATACGTAGAATACAGCTGAAAGACTAGAATTCAGTTTCAATGGTTTAACAATGACCATATCATCATAGCGCCCTCTCGTGCGTATCTCAAGGTCACGGCGCTCCCGTTCGTCCAATACTTGCACCCATTGATAGTATAACCCGGATTGTATTGCTCTGTGAAGTCGTTCTCGAATCATTCCATCATCCTCGAACATATTTTCGATTTCAATCCCATATTCAACAGGAAAATAATTTTTTCCACTGTAAATTTTGTAATTATTTTCGTTATCAATTTCACGAAGTCTTAGGATTTCAGTTTGAATTCTACTTGAATAAACAACATAAGCACGTTTGTCACATTTGAGAAGAAATGGCTGTTCAAGTGTGGATGATTCCGGGGATGTTAAAAGTTTGTTCAAGTTGGCGTATCTTTCTCCCTGCTCTGTATTGCTCTTGCTGAGGTAATTTAATTGTTTAGCTAACCATGTTGAGTTAACTGCTGATCCCTGTACGCAAGTATCAAGCAAGGAATCGAAATCACCACATTTAGGACAAAATAAAATAGTAACCAGTACGTACGCGACACAAGAATATACCTCATACAAGTAATCTTCATTATTTTGAATATGAATAGTATAATTTTTATCTGACAGGTCAAGAAATGATTCGAGCCTTGTTTCTGGGAGTGGAGCAGTCAAATCAGTGACGACAATTCCTCTGTAGGCATTTGTTAGCACTAAGGAAACTAGTAGCGTGGGAAGGAGAACACAGTACAAATATGTGTGTCCTCTATTGAGTGCTGATTTGAGGGCAATGCTTTGCTCTAGAAGGCAACATATAATGACTTCTAGTGTGTTTTGGTGAATATTCTTCATTTTCCAGACTGTATCCAGAAATATTGTTACTGTTGCCATTGTGATGAATAGAAATACCCAAAGGTAGAGTTTGAATGGTTTAACGTAACCCACGAATGACACAGAACTTTGAATACCATCGCAAGTAATAAATGTATGGGATTCTGTTCGAAATCTAAAATGGTATGAGGATGAAAAACGAGGGTGTCCCACTCTAAACCTAGCTTGGTGGTAGGGTGAATGCTCACTTACCCAGCATAATTGCATTTTTCTTTTGATTGAATCAAATGTTTGACCAGTTATTGTAGAATTTGGAAATTGGTCTAGTAATAATGAGAGAAGAACAACATACTTCAACCTCAGGGCACCTCCGTCATATTCTTTCAGTTCCTTCGAATTAAAATAATTGCTCGAAGAGAATGGAGTGTTGATTGAACAATTCTTGGATTCTGGATCGGTGAACTGAAAGCTAAAACGTCCACACAACCTTTTGAAATTTTCTCTGTAGATGTGATTCAATTCTGAGGTGCTGTTCGCATTCAATAGTTTATACTCTCGTTCCGAGGGTCTGCGGTTTCCCATACATACATAGCCAAAAGCAGTCGGTGTCGGTGACGATTCATATATCACGTAGAACTTGTAATATTTGATGTATTTATCATAGCCAGGGCTTTTTCGCAAAAGTTGGATAAGTCCAAGTTGATTTTCATCGTTACTCCCATCATACGTAAAATTAAGAACGAAATGCACATAATTATTTCTGTACCGAACTATGCCATTAACTAGATCATGAAGCTTGGATTTGTACCAAATATCTAAGTAGTGATACTCACTTATGACGGTGAATATCGATTGGAAATAAGTAAAGTCTGTAGTTGTTGGAATGATTGCAAACTGAGCGATACAGAAATACCCCGACTGGAACGTTGCAAGTCGATACCATCTGTCGGTTGAGAATATGTCGCTAGTTTTATTCACTTTGATTTGGTACTCACTGGGAATAGTCCTCCTGGTGTTCACATTGGTAACCACTGCAGGAATTAAGGATGGAGTGTAGGGCATCGAGATGTTACAGGTAACGATATGGATGTTGCATTTTTTGAAGGGAGTTGTATATTGGTTGATATTCCATGGTTCCGTGATAGGTGTAGAGATAGGGCTACTCGATACAAATGCTAGAATAAATCTGGAGAGGGCGATAGACGCACAAATACGTAACTTCAGATTACTCCCGAACATTTCTTCAACGGCGACGGTCTTGCGGATGAAATAAAGGGAATTCTTCCAGAAAAGCACTCGGATCCAATGAGAAGGACCGCGGAAATAGATTTCTCTAAAACTGTACGTATTACGAACCGGAAGAAATACCAATTTAACATTGAACCACTGCTAGGAAAGTTTGATTTGAATATCTCTATATCTTTCGTTTGATTAGAAATTCATAGAACTGCGGAACAAGCTATGCCCTCATGGGAAATTTAAAAATCAATAAGTTTTACAAACTTTGCAATTCCCATGTGGAGTCTTTGAATTCTACGTTGGCATTTACATCCGGTACGATTGGCTCAAGGGAAATTTAAAAATTTATAACATATGTGCCATGTGCACTTTCAAAATCCATGTAGGGTCCCAAAGTCCCATTCTGTTGGATTGGCGTTTACGACTGGCATGATTGAGACAAAATGAGCAATCGATGGAATAAATTAGGTACTTGAATAAAACTTTGTCTCAAATGAGTTTTTCGTAGCTTAATGGCTATTTGACACACGTAATCCCAGAATGATGTTTTATTGACTATGACACATCACTACAGTGAACTCTCTCTATGCCGAACTCGAAAAATGTGTCCAATATATAGAAAGTTTAATATACAGAAAGTGGAATAATTTTATGATCCCCTACGTTGTAAGTTAAGTCTACTAGTATATTTCTTGAAGGTTGGCTCCCAACATTTTGAGATGTGATTTCACTCATCCGTAGTTGGAATAAGAATGTCACATATGTCGTGAGTGCACCTGCGATCTGAAAACAATATATACATAGTTAATTTGACTCTAGACATTTCTCAATAGAACTTTTGCGTATGATATGAATTGAATTATTCTTACCATCGGATAAAGAGAGTTGTCTACAATGAATAGATCACAAGCAGTCAAGTGCATGTTCCACTCTGTAGTGACTGTTTTCAAAACAATCTCCACCTTTGAATTAAATATGTATGTTACAATTTGATGATACCATTTTGATTGAAAAAAATATGTGTGAATAACGCTTGGTACTACAATACCTGAGGTTTTAATATGAACGAGGAACGTGTAGTCGTAGCTTTGATCTCTGCATTAGAAAACGAGTTCCGGAGCTGTTGTTTGCATCCGTTAACCTATAAATATAAAATTATCTACGATTGTATAAAACGACCTCCAAATCGTTAGTAAGACAATTGGTCCATGCATCATCAATGATACAGGGCCAGGGATATATCACTTACCGTTAACTTTATGTTATTCCCAAAATAAGGCAAGTATAGTAAAAGTACAGCTGAAACTGTAAGGCCGAAAAAAGAGAGTGTCGGACTGTCGTCGGTACTTTGGAAAATATTATAGCCAGATGAAATCAAGGTAAATCCATACTCCAGAAATAACACAAGTATATAACCACCAACAATGTAATTCAACTCTGTGAAAATTGACTTCAATGTTTGAAATTTTTCATTCAACTCTTCCAACCCTAATATGGCATTGGGCTCGAACGACAATTTAGTACAATTTGCAATGTATTGATTTTCAAATTGATGACACGCGTGCTTAAAACAGTCAATGGTAGTATAACTAATAAGAACAATCACATTTAAAGAGAAAAATGTTGACGCAAAAGAATAAACGTCAACAAATATTACTGCATTCACTCGAAGCCAATCATAGGTATCTCTTGGTACTCCGTACTGTGTAATAAAATAATCGTAATAAAATGGAGCCGACACTGCGAACCTCTCGACCGTGCAGAATGCTGCAACAGAAATACCTACACAAATATTTTTACTTGAGTAGTTCTCTATATTTTTTGAAAAACTTTTGCAAATTATTAAAACACGAATGATATCCTTGCAAACTATTTGAGTAATTAATCGTAATGACAAATTTGACAGAAAGTAGGCTGCTCCAGATCCGTACCACAGTATGATTTCTGATGCTGATGGAGACGTGGTTTCATTTGTTACTCGTTCTCTAGTCATTGTGATAAGCCAAATCCCAATTGTGGTTTCCAGAACGAATATAACCCAACAGTAAACATTTATACAACTTATTCTTTTTTTGGATGAAATGAACGGACTTTTCGAAGGAAAGAATCCAAAGATCCAACCTATGACAAAAACTACACTCGTGTATTTATCGAAAAATTTGGAAGAGTATTTCCCCAACATTATCTTAGCTGGTTGTTTCTTTTTTTTTTCTTGATATTTTATCCTAGCTAAATTATATCTGAATGGAAAATTATGTATTCTCCTGGTTAGGAGGATAACTAAGACTGGAAACTTTCTAAACGCTTACAATGAAGTTGTATTTCGAACCGACATAAAGAAATTCTTTATTCAAAAATGGTGAACAATTTTATTGACACCTATTCATGCAATTTTAGTTCTGTACTGTTTACAAAGCAGTAGTTCAGAGTAAACGAATGATCGTTTTGTCTGACTAAATTTTACTTAAGCTGAAGACACGGTAGAGAAGAGAAGTGGTGTATTTAGGAAAGGAGGCGACGAAATTCAATTCATACACATAAATGACAAAAGACAACTTGACAATAGCATAAATAGCATGATGTCTTCAATAAACTTAGCATATTTGATTGAAGTACCAGTTTTATAGTAAGTAGCATTCACAGGATTCCTAAGCGGATTCAGCCATTTTGAATTGGAAGATGAAAAGAATGTACGTCATCATGGTCCCCACCAACTGGTTATTTTGAATGAACAGAAAATGATTTGGTCATTATAGTATTAAGTGCACAAAATATATTGTATTGTATTGTATTCCGTCGGGATAAAGAAATTTTCGGGGGTTTAGAGCCGATAAAATAAGAATAATCAATTTTCCACATGTATTACGGAAGTACTTTTTCTTTCAACAAATATACCAGTGTATTTCAGCTAGTGAATATGTTGAACAAACCATTCCGTAATTTCGATAGAAAATCTAATTGAACTCTAACTCTCTGTATAACAAATTGGGGTAAATAAATTTGATCAACCTAACCCCGGGAATTAGTCCATTATCGATGTAAAAGATGTCACGAGCTGTGAGTCTCCAATTCCATCCCACAACAGTTTCAATAAGTTTCTTCGTGTCATTGTCCTTTTACAAAAAAAAACAGCAATTTTTTCACGAATAAATAATAAATTTTAATTTGAGTAAAATTTAATTTCCAGTTTTAGTCAAACTCATTACCATCAGGCTGCCTTCTTTGCTTATCGATTCCTTTAAGAAGTGCATCCACAGTTCATTCTTGGTTTTCCTTAACTGAAATGAAAATCAAAATTTGGTTGTCCATAATTTTGCAATAAATTGGAAATATTATTTTACTTTCTTACATTTGTTTTCATTCTGTTTCCCAACATGATTAGATAAATCATCAAGAGTAAACACTCAGTCAAGTAGCCAATGTTGTGGGCACTGACTTCACGCACGAAAATGAAATAGATCGAATATATTAATCCCACACTACCTGAGAAGAATAGAAATAAGGAATAGCTTCCAACTATTTCATTGAATTCCTCGAATGCAAGGTTCATGTATTCAAATTTCGAAACCACGTTATGGTCAGGGTCGTGGATTTTATGTGCGATAAAAATAATATTATTTTCCAACTTCTTTCTTGGTGACCCGTTTTCCAAAAATTCATTACAAAATGATTGGAATCGTTCAGTTAACAAAATCCCTATAACTGTGGTTATTCCAAGAACGAAATATCTGCAGACATTTGAAAATTCCATGTTCAAGATGAACATAATTTTAAGAAACCAATAATCCTCTCGTGTATTTCCCGTAAATTCCGAGACCAACCCTCCAAATCTTATAATAAAATATGCATTTGCGAATAACCTAAGACAAAAACTAGAAAGCAAGACCGACAAGCTAATTAATAGAAATCTGTCGTTCCTTCTTGTAATATTTTCATCTTTCGTTTGGTCGAAATCCATACAAAATTTAATCACTCTGATTGTTTTTCTACAAAGAAAAACTGCAAGGATTTTGAGTGTTATAGTTGTGCAGTAGTATTTTGTAAGTATTCCACAGGTTAAAATGTTATACGTCAAGTCTTTTTTTGGAATGTGGAAACAATCGTTCGGAATACTTTGGAAATAGGTCACGATGTCGAGTAGAGTGATAAGAAATGACAAAATGGTGATGGATGAGAAGAATTTGAAGTAAAATTCAGTTGAGTGTGGATTCGGAGATTTTACGGGGATGAAACCGATAATCCACCCAACAAATAATGTAATCTTTAACGAAATGTTTTTTGTATTTGGTTTTAATGTGTCGTTCTGCCTAGAACTTTCACTGCCGTATTTCTTTTCGTTCAATATTTGGGCTGATGACTCCATCCTTAAAGATTTCAGTAACTCAAAAAGGTAGATTGTAAATGTGTTTTTTTTTCTTCTATATTTGAGAGGATAAGTTAAACACAAACATTCGACGCCAAAAGCGATTACTTAACAACTGATATGAAGAAATAAGAAATTGAAGTCTGCCTATATTTCTTGGAAACATTTCCAAATGTGCACATCATTTATGCTGTAAGCTATACATATACGAGTTAATCATGGTAAGTGGCACTTACGGTTTACAGAATCTATAGTAATTTATTAATCAAACTTTCCGGAATTTCTAAGCCGATTAATCAAAGTCTCTATTATATAATTTGTCATTTAAGGGTGGAGGACTGAACCATTAACTATTAATAAATAAATTATGTCGCTTCAGACATTCTTTTGAAGCGAGGAGTGATTGGTGTCTTTAAGTACAAGCTATCTAGTGAAGAATTTCCAATATACTATTGCATTGGTGTTACTTTTGGGCGGTATTATCAGTAGTTCTGAGTTGAAAAATGAAAATGACGTAGGTCAACAACAGGTTTCCAATCTTTAAATTAATATTAAAAATTTTGTACATATGTAGAACAAAATCCGAATACGTTCAATATTTTGTAAGTAAACCATACACATACCGGCGGATAGAGCCCGTTGTCTATGACAAAAAAATTGTTTGCAGTCATTTCCCAATTCCAATCTTTGATACATTCCATCATTTTCTCCAGTTTTAACAGGAAAGTTGATGATGAAGAGTGTTGATTATAAAAAATTGATTAAAAGTAATCAGAGGGGTATTTGTATATGTAGAATGCAGCACTTATACGACGAACCTGTTGATCAGATTTGAAATGTTTACGATTCTTCGTAATTTGAAATTCTAGAAAAGCGTCTCGGATCATCTCTTTGTTCTCCCTTACCTATAGAACAAATTGACGAATGAATTTTGACGTCGAAATTACATTCCTGTTCGAAACGACAAGTTAACTCTGCCTGCACTTACCGTCCATTTCATTGTGTTTCCCAACCGAAGCAAAATAATCATGACTAACCCTGACAGTACTGTTCTTACAAGAGGAACCACCATTGTGAAAGCACTCGTGGCAAACACGGCATTATAAGATGCTATTAATAATAGAATGCTGTTTTGTAGTAGAAGTGGAATGACGTAACTCCCTCCAATTTTATTGAATTCGTAGAATGCGTCCTTTAAACTAACAAATTCCTCGTTGTATTTCTCCGACTTTACATTTGACAATTCTGAAGAAATTCCAACATGCAAAAACTTTTTGTCGGAGTGTAATATTCCTTTCTTATTTGGTAATAAATTGTCAGTTGTCAAAAACTCCTTTTCAAATTCTAAACAAAATGTCTGAAATCTACTCATTAAATTTAAACCGTTAACGACTACTATATTCAGAGCAAATGCTGACGAAAGAAACGAGACAGTGGTCGTGGCTAAAAATGACGGAATGATTAACCACTAGGTTTCAGGATGAAGTGGTTCGAGAATATAAACATCTTTAAAGATTCTAATCGAAAAGATGCAAGGTCGAGTAGAAGAGCGGATCAGACACTCCCGGAGAAATTTCTCTCTTTTACGCTTGACAAGGGATTGGTGTTCGCGTGTTTCCTTTCAGACTATCCATTCCAATCAAATTCCAAATCAAAGTCCAACTACACAAAATTCTGTTTCATGAGTTTTTACTGCTTAGGAACAATCACTCTTAATATCGAAGCAGGAATTCACAAGTTTTACTATATTATTTCTAAATGAACAAGTTTTAATGATATCCATTCCATAATGAGCTCCTGTATTATTTTCACAACATTCGACACATAAATATACAGAAATCAATACTTCAAAGTTGGTTTATTTGTTTTTATCAACGTCCTTTCATCCTACAACTTTGGCAGTACAAAATGTAATCGATAATTGGCAACCCAAATCTTGTAACCCTGAAAGACAGTGGAATATATATACGATATGTGTCAATGTTTACTTATAATCCGGATAAAATTTTAACGACCATACCACACACCATTTAAGCTAAACCGTTGGAATGTCAATGTAATATTCATATTTATCCAATGTCATTTGTAAACAATTAAGTGTGTTGTAGATGTTCCGATTTGATAAAAGAAAAGCACGATCGTATCGAATCAGTCTGGGAATCACAAACGGCTCGCTAAATTCAGTTAGTCCTTACATATGCAGTTATTGGGTTTGTGCATCTTAAACATTAATATTTACACAATGAGCTATAATGACCATTAAAACTTATAAGACTTGTAAGACACGTTGTTCGACTGTATCTGTAGATTCACACGATTATGTTAGAACAACACTCTTCAGAAAAATGAAGTGTAGTTTTTTTAGGATAACGATAAATTCGTGTTTACATGAATATTCTTTCCCTTTTCCACAATTTCGCAATTCGAAAGAACGGAGATACAGGAGTACTTGCTGGGAAGCCAGAATGGAACCACACAAGTCACCAACGACGATTAGCGCACCTGCAACAAATAAAGTCACATTTTCTTTTGAAAATTTACAACTCCGGATTACTTTGACAATTGGGTGGATTTTGGGATTCTTTCCTGCAAAGTCTCCGAATCCAAATTCAAAAAACTTTTACTTCAAACTTTGTATCCCAATGACGATATTCTCGATACTCCTTACGTGTCTTGACATTCTAGTGGGATTCGTGCGTATACCCTCAATGCAGTGTTTCAGTGCTCAAAAATTGAGTTACTTCATTTTGCAATGTGGATTAGGAATTACTTATCACGCTCTAAATTGTATTTTAAGATTCCTGTCTGTGTTATATTGCAGCAAAATCATCAAAGTGATCAAATTTTGCAAAACTGCATACAACAAGCGAACGAATCTATTGTCAGAGAGGTACTACTTGAAATACAACAGCGTCCGTAGTAGGGTTTCAATAGCCACGGTTTTAATTATATTCTTTGCAAAACTATTTGCGATTATATCCACCACAATCCAGGGTAGTACCACATTTGCTCATGAAAATGAATTGGTCGTAATATTGTACGCATTGAGTGAATGGGTTAAAGTTATTGGAAGGGCTTTTGTTTTGAGTATGATTCTCATCACCGGATTCATGCTAACCCAAGAATATCAATATTTTTGTGATAACATGGCAGGTGAAACAGAAAATCTAGGCAGTAAACTCCATATATTCTGCTCTACAGTTAGAGTTACGAACCAAGGAATGAAGAACTGTAAAAATTTGAGGGAAAGCTCGGCAGAATTTCTAAAAGATTTCAAAAATATAAAAAGAGCATTTGACGATTTTAATATTGCATGTGGAAGTTATTCCCTAGTTTTATTATGTTTGAGCTGTTTAGGAGTGCAATATTCCACATTTTTCGCATATTCCGATGGGTTTAGTTTTTTTATGTTAACGCATTCCCTACACTCGTTTGCTATGATGAGTCTACCAATTTATCTTGGGACACACATGAAATCAAAGGTAATATGTCCAATACTCCAATACATTTTCCAGTTTGAATTTTATAACTATAATGTGTAATTATTGCTGTCTATGTAGATGAATCAATGCAAAGAAAATGTTCGGGTGTCACTCTTGGAGATGAGAATTAAGAATGAAGGAATAAATGACAATCAGGTATAATCTTGTTAGAAAATTAAGCTTAATATTATTATTTGCTACCAAATTATTACCACCATGATTACCATAGTATATTAATTTTTAATAAAGTTCTGTATTCTTCAGACGTGCTACATCAAAGAAATTCTGAGTACCATCTTGGATTGGGATTGGCGGTTTTCTGCGTGCGGAATATTTTGCATTGACGCTGGTGTCATACCCGGGGTACATACAAAACAGAACTTTTTTTTTACCATAATTGTGTAATTACGAAATGTAAATTTTATTGTCTTAATCGAAATCAGGTATTTGGCACAGTCATGACATACGCTCTATTCATATTACAACTAAGGTTGTCTGAAAGCTCAGCTGGGAATGTATCGGGTCCTTGAGAAGACATCATTGTGATTGATCGCGAACATCCGAGAGGTCTGAATAATTCTGGCGTTTAGTATTCCGTATAGTATAGCGGTAGGAAATAACGCTCTGTTCTTGTGTCCAGCAAATAAAAAACTGTTTACCACATTAACGACTATTTTCTAAATTACAAAAATAGCATGCAATCTATGTTTTTCAGTATTCCACATTGAATTCACTGAACATTCAAAGCACTATTTTCGCCAATGTTAATCAGCATTAGCTAACATAAAGTATTCTGTGTTTCCTGAAGTCTCCGATTCAAAATAGAGAAGACATATACGACAAAAACTCCTTATAGGCGAGGTTTTAATATCACGGTAGTGTAAATATCCATTTCCACCCTACCTGGCAAGCCTCGAATTTAATTTCTGAGTCCCGAATATCGCCTTAATATGTGTAATGGTCAAATTAAAGCGAGCGATAATGTGTTCTTCTCTAATACTTTTAAAATATAATTCAATTAGCTGAACACAGGTTTTAGTATTAGAGCTGATTAGTTTACCGAGTGCAAAAAAATAGAAGAATATTTTATCAATCCCACTAAAGTCTTTTTCTATATATCTCAGTATAAGTTTGTCTAACGCGTTTGTCAAATACACACAGACAACCTGAACGCTGAGTCAAAGTACTGTAGAAGTACAATAAAGCATAATTCGACATGCTGAACTACAATTCACGACCAAAAATGCAGGAACAAATCCCAGATACAGAATCAAAATCTAAATCCTTGCTATAAATAACGTTATTAAGAATTACACTGATACCGTATACAGCTTGATCTGCCCATTCTTTAACTTGTGACAAGAACGAGTGTCAAGTGTTAAATTATTCTCTTGGGACGTGTTCCATACTTCACAACGTTTAATGTTCAATTCAGATATTAAATTGTAACTCACGTCAATGCGGACTTTTATCATCCCGTAAGTTGTAGTTTAAGCCCACTAATATTTCTTGACTGTTCGCTTCCAAAATTACGAGATGTGAGCTCAAACATCTGTAGTTGGAATAAGAATATTACATAGGTCGTGAGTGCACCTGCGATCTGAAAGCATTAACGAATTGCGGAGTTCCTGTTTGCACCCTTCAACCTATAAATATAAAATTATATACGATTCTAAACTGAGTTCCAAAAGTTAGTAAGGGAGCATCATAAATGCTACAGGAATATACAGTATCACTTACCGTTAATTTTATATTGTTCCCGAAATAAGGCAAGTATAGTAGAAGTGCAACTGAAACTGTGAGGCCCAAACAAGAAATTTTTGGACTAGTGTTTTGGAAAATATCATAGCCGGGTGAAATCATCATAAATCCATACTCCAGTAATAACACAATAATATAACCACCAACATTGTAATTCAAATCTGTGCAAAGTGATTTCAACGTTTGAAACCTGTCATTCAACTCTTCTAAACCTAATATCGCATTTGGCTCAACAGACAACTTATGATTTGCAATGTATTGACCTTCAAATTGATGACACGTGTCGTGACACGTAAAACAGTCAATTATAGTACAACCAATAAGAACGATCACATTTAAAGCGAAAAATGTTGACGCAATAGAATAAACGTCATCAAATATATCTGCATTTGCTCGAAGCAAATCCTCGGTATTTCCTGGTACTCTGGATTGTTTAATAAAATAATCGTAATAAAATGGAGCCGACACTGCGAATCTCTCTGCCGTGCAAATTGCTGCAACAGAAATACCTATAAACATATTTTTACTTGAGTAGTTCTCTATATTTTTTGAAAAGCTCTTACAAATTCTTAAAACAATGACATCCTTGCAAACTTTTTGACTAATTAATCTCAAGGTTAAATTCGATAGATAGTAGGCGGCTTCAGCTCCGTTCAAAAGTATGACTTCTGATGCGGATGTTCCATTTTTTATTCGTTCTGTAGTCAATGTGACACAGGGAAAGAACCTAAATTTCCATCCCACGAAAAATACTACCCTCGTGTATTCATCGAAAAATTTCAAAGAGTATTTTCCCAACATTATCTTAGCTGCTTGTTTCTTTTTTTTGATATTTTATCCTCTCTAAATCATTTTGGATGCGGGGCTCCTACGTCTTCTACCAGCAACTACTATCTGGAAAGATTAAGTGTCAATCTTCTGGTTAGTAGATAACTAAGACTGGAAACTTCTAAAAGCTTATAATTTGGTGTACAAAATTGAACGAATCCAAATAGAGTAAATAGTTAAAATCCACAGTCGAGAAATAATCAATTAAATGAAGTAGTATGTTTCAAAGTGACACAAAGAAATTTTTATTAAAAATGGCGAACAGTTTTATTCACACTTATTCATGCAATATTAGTTCTGCACTGTTTACAAACTAATTCAGAATAAATGACTGGTCTATTTGTCTGACTAAGGGAGAAGGCACCTCGGGCATGGGATCTCCCCGCTCCGTTCGAATTGGCTGGATTTTGGACATGTTGTAGCCCTTGACCTCCTGAACAACTTTAGTGAAGGTCGCAACCCGGGGCGAGTTACCATTTGGCCGCTAGAGAGCAGCCAGGATGGCATGTAGATCGGGCGTGCTACGCCGTACGGCGGACAGCTTAGCACATACACCCTGTGTAC
>JAQGCB010000571.1:0-20542 GCA_034698835.1 Protaphorura tricampata
GTCAGGGCGTGCCGGGCAACCCAGAAAAAAATATGTCGTATCTGGGTGCTGGTAGACACCACATGACTATCCCTTGTGAGACTGGTTTCTGGACAAGTCAAGATTCTTAAGTCAAATTGATGGTTGTGTTGAAATATATGTAATTGTGTGACATCATACCGCTGCTGCAGCCTTGTTCTTATTTTGCATACACGACAAGAGCCACTTTACTCACTAGTTCAGTTCAGTGATACAATTTCTTAAAATTTGACACTGTCACTGACTTTCAGAAATAAGACGCCAACTGCTACTCTCACACTCACTCTCATGTCCTAAAATTCATCTAAATTGACATTTGTCAGACTTCCGGACTACTCACGCAGGGTCAAAATTGAACAAAATTGATAGTTGGATTTGTAAATGTAATGCAAATGCAAGGAAGTCACTATGCGAACTACTGTTCAGTGGCAATTTTTCCACACGCACTGACGCACTGCACTATCTTTGGCTACGGGCTTGCTTTATTTGACGGGAGGACTTCTTCTGCATTATCTCATACGATCATACGATGTACAATGTTAATAAGAATGGCAAATATTAGCAACAAAACAAAGTAGTAAGTATTAATAAGTCGTGCGTAGATTGCCGATTGTAGACAGCAAACACATATGAAGATAAAAAGTCACTTTGTTTCTGTCTTGTGACCACCGGTTAGGAATACTAATTAATAATTTACGACTAGTCTGCCAGGCAGGCACTTCACAATCGCTATTCGGATAGGCAACAATGTAAATTTTGACGTAACAAATTTATTTTTATTCTTATTCGACTTGACTTCTTGATTTCTATCTATCAAATATTTTTGACTGACTAACTGAACTGAACTCACTTGCACTTTGGTACATTCACGTAACGTTCACATTGCATCGTTGATTAACATGATCGACATGTGTAACCATGTTTAGCTCCTGCTACTCTTATAAGTAAATTACAGGTAAATTTACGCACGTTGTAATGCACGGTTGTGTGTAATGATATTTTATGATTACTGACTGACTGACTATATATGTAATGTGACTTGATCTGACTTGACTTGACTTTCTATTTGGCACTGGGACTTGGACTGGCGCTATAATGGTAAAATAAATGTACTGTAACTTGAAACTTGCTGCAAGTTGTAAATGAGAGATAACCAAAATCAGATTATAATGTAGAAAAATTCAGTGGAAAATTTAGATTAAAAGTTGAAGTACAGTACTTTCAGGCAGAGTGACTGCTCGCAGCTGAAATCACATATACAAGGTCCTCACAGTGCAGTACCTTTCAGTCAAGTCACTGGTGAATTTTTGCACAAACAGAAAACATCATGCTTATTTTTATTGTGGCGTCAGCGAACGAACGCGAACCGTCCGTCCTGCCCAATCTTTATTTCCTTTCCATTGCATTTTGCAGTTTTGCAGTACACTCATATGTCTGTCTACGGTCACACGGATTGGTTTCGGCATTGGCTACCCATGGTTTCAGTTTTTATTTTGCAGATTGGAGATTGGGGACTGCAGATTGATAATGTGTGTTGCGAGTGTTGCAAAAAAATATAATCGTAAAACTTGTATGAGTCATATTTTGATTCATCGACCGACTCGACGAGTGCAAGCAAGTAAATCGCAAATCGCAAGTTGCTTGCAGATCTAATGGTCCGTCACCCCCTTTTTTTTTGCTTTCTTTGGCTATTTTTTATTTGACTTTACATGGACACGGTATTCAAAATATTGACTTGGTGTGGCGGATTTTATTAGCATGTGCAAATTTGCCCACAGTGAATCAGTTCACAGCCACATTGCAATTTGCAATTTTGGGAATTCTTTGCATGCATAGGTACGCATTTGAATGGAAATTGCGTCTGAATCCCACGCGTAATGTATAGAATCCGTTCGATATAAGGAAAGTTCGGTGTGAAGCAAATTCAGAGTTTGATTATGTTCAATAGAGAGAGTTTTTCATAAAGACAGTTCATTGTACAACCAGTCGAGTCGACTGGACATTTGTACATATTGATCACAATTATCACAATATACGTAATTTCTGTGGACAGTTCAGTTCAATACCGCCAGAACTGTTATTGTCAGACAAAATACCAATTTACTAGAGTGGTACACGACTAAACTGCACTGGTGGTAATGTCGTTGCACATTTCCGTAGAACACATGACGATTCCCACGATTATATTTAATATCGATTAAGCCCAATTATACTTATCAAATAGTAAACAGTTTAAGTAGAATAGATTAAATCGGCATTAATTTAATTTATTTTGACCATGAGGGAATTACGGGGTGAGCACGAGGCTAACTGCACGATAAACACTTCATTTTTATGTGGAGAATTATGTTTTATTATTTTTCTGTCTTAGCGATTAAAAACTGTTCATGCACCATGCATATGCAATTATGACAAAAAAAAACATACGTCATGTGCCGATGTCATGTCATTTCATGTCATCTTACATGAAATTACGTAATTTATCTGACAATTAATTAACACATTTTTAAGGTAAACGAGAAATGGATGATAGCATAGTGTGGCTGGTTACTCTTTTTTGCGCACTAGAATGTTAATGAGATTCGAGTATTGATTTATTTATTATGAAGTCGTGATTTCAATAGCATGTTATATTCCTTGTCAACAAGAGCCGTGCAGCTACATGGTATTTATTTATTTAAAATATTCGAATAGGTACAAGTCCCAAACGATTTGCAGAGATAAGATTATGATTCATTTAGAAGACACTCTGTAATTGATAGCAATCAATACTTGAGTATTTATTTGACTTTTAGTCTGGTCGATCCAGACGTCCTTGATTTCTTTCTATCTCGGTGAACTGTGGTGTATGACAATAAATATGTAGTCGTAAAATTGAATGTAGGATGACAGTCAATAAATCTAATCTTGTATTTCCGGTCTACCACGATTTCATGATTTCACTATCACATCGAGCAACTTGTAAATGTTAATGTGTGTTTCACTCATTAATAGAAAAATGATGACTCAAAATCAAAATGTACCCCGACAGTGATTAGATAGACTTAGAAGGTTAATACATTTAAATATAATATGCAGTTTTAATCGAAGTTGCGTCGTCACATCACAATTGAACCAAATGACGAGGTAATCACCAATCAATCAATGTTAGATTCTTATTGGGCCAATTTCGAGTTAATTAATTTAATAATTAATACTGCAGATTTTTTATTTGTTGTTCATAATTCATAATTAAGTTAATCGGAGACTTTTTCAGCAATCACCAGAATCACCACTGCACTTCACTTCTCAGACTGTTACTTTGGGACAGTTTTCATATTTACTTACAGTTTTCACGTGTCTTGTTTTAATATCAATGCAACACAAAGGAACGTTGACTCTTGACCGGGCATCGACATGGGTGGATCTAATTCCTCTAATTAAATTAAGGAATGTTTCGTGCTTATGCAAAATCAACTCACACACCAATTAAAAAATTCTCTGTTGAATTAAATAATTAGCAGGGAAGCGTAATCAAAGCATGTTCACTAATTAGGAATTGTCACGCACTAGTACACAGATTCAGAATTCAGACAGGCACGAGTTTGAGCAAGCTAAGCTGTATTCATTCATTTGTATCAAATTTTGTTAAATGGCTAGTTCCGGTTCGAATTAATTGTTTCGCTTGATACTGACTTGCCATCGATTCTCTTACATTGCAGACACATTCAAAAGTATTATTTACATAAAATATGTTCAAAAAATCTTGTCTCTTGTGATAGGGCGATGCTATGTACAAATCGAAGCTTGTAATATTATGGATCCACAAAATTTAAAGAAGTTGATATCAAAAATGGTACACGCACAAATATTTAACATTTTATGCCGGTATGCCGGTACTTCAATTCATGGTAATTTTTTGACGTGCTATTGTCCGCAGGGTCCGCAGTCATGTATTGTTCAATTTCGGCATTATCAAAGTGCCAAGTAATTGAGGTATTACACGTAACATGCACTGTACTGTCTGTACACTTTTGAGTTTGCTTTATTTAGTGAGCATTCTTGTCACTTTCACTTTTTAAGTACTTTTACGTGAAGCCGCTAAGCCGCTACAACCACAACTCTGATGTTTGTAAACATGCAGGGGGTATTGAACGGAGAGAAGTGCAAGTGAGTAGAGTAGAGATTGTGTAAGAGATGAAGAGATCCATGCGTCTGCTATGCTTATTATACTCCAGTTCACCCACGTGGTTCCATCTTTGGCTTTTAAACCCAAGAATTCATAGAAAGGGTTACATTTTATGCAGATTATGCAACTCTATCTAACCCTTTCTCACGCTCACTCACCCACAAGGTACCCTCGGCATATGTAAAGTATGTAAACCGAAATATTTGTAATCCCAAGTGTCCTGAGCATGAGCATGAACGTTTTGATATGCAGACGTTATATTGCATAGTATTTTGACACGCAGTACTGTACTGACGCATTTTTGTAAAATATGGTTACCATTCCTTGAGATGCTTAAGATATATGTTGGAATGTATGAACCAAAATTTTATAGTTCGACTAAATCTTCAACTTCGGATAAGACATCAGTAGGCCGTTTCATCTGAACATTTCTGGACCACAATATGGACTTATTACACGATCTGAACTTTTCATGTGAAAATGCTTCCTTCTGGATCAGTTGGTGAATTCCCATTTGTGCTTGCTCATACTTACTATGTATTTGAGAGTGTCTGGGAGATGTGATGTTACCAACCGGTTTTTCAATGCTACCATACATGATCTGATACATTATGTATAATGCCGACTCAAATGTACGGATTCTCTAATTTCAATGGAAAGACAACTGGTTGTGTATTAGGTGCGATATCGTTACAGGAAGTTAATCAATGTTTATCCTGTGGAAGATGCGATAGTGCAGACAGCTAAGTAATGTAAAGGGTAATTCAGGACCAATCCAGTCTCATTTAACTAAAGTGTACGAGAGGAATTGAAACCGCTGTTGAATATTTTTCTTGAGAGTGGCAATACCAATTATGGCGATAATTCTTTGTAGAGTTAGTATTAACTATAACAAATTTATTTAATTCATATCTTCTCAGTCAAATTTTTATATAGTGATTATTCTATACATTAATTATGTTTTTAGAAAACTGACCAAAATATGACGGTATAAAATCAATTAGAAGGGACATTCAACTTGTGGACAACAACCTGGGAATTTATTATTTGGCAATGCGATGATTGTGCAAGGGTCCTCAGGTGTCTCAATGACCTCACAGACAGTCTTATTAACTGCGAGGTCACCATTTTCTTGTTTGATACATTTTCCTTCTCCGCAACCTTCCAGGGCAAAAGTTTCATCAATTTTGTAAAATTTCTTGTCCACTCCACATTGATCTGGATGGTCAGCGTCCGGTTTTACAACTTCAATTTGTGCATAGGCGCCAGCGTACAGTGCGACAACGCACATTACAAGAATGACTTTCATGTTGAATCAGCTGAAAATTCAAATGACTATTTCAATTTGGTACAAATATGATACAAACGCTAAATCCAGTATTAAAAATAAAACTCATTCCAAGAATCTACAATATTTTAATGAGCTGAATCGTTATGAAAATATTTTTAGTACATTGATATACATATTTTGTATGCGCTGACTATTACAAACTTACCAAAAGTTCTGAGATGAATTTGGAGCTGCAAAGTATATTTAGGAAGAATCACGGCCAAGTCACAACTGATTTGTATGACCGCGACCACAAGGTCTTTTATACTTACACTTTTACACATTTTAATGTTGTAAAATAATTGGGTGATAAAAACAACAACTTCGCATCAGGATAGGAATTATTCGAAAACCCAGTCCATTCATGACTCATAGCTTTACCAGAGATGAAGATTAAGTTGATTAAGAGTGGTTCTAGATTTCCAGTCATCTCTAGAAACCTCTTTAGATAATCAGCTCTATTTTTAAATATTTTGCAACAGCTGAATGCGTCACCTACCCAAATCAATGGTTTTATAGTCGTCATAAATAAATGACACTAACCTGAAGCAAAAACCGGTTTGTGTGTTTTGCTGTTCGACTATTTTACAGATCATCTGGAAGATTACTCATGAAATAAAAAATACGTCATTCGATCACCCAGCGTGTGTCAATGTCAAGTAAATTATCATCTAAATTGCTCATCAACAAACATCTGTAAGTAGAGGGAAAATATTTCCTTACAATTGTTTTCTATTTTTACAATAAAAATAGAACTTATTTGAGGTCCTAATCAATGTACAAAGAAAAAAGTGTCGATTTATTGTATTTTGCCCATACGCTGGAGATACTATATAGGTACAAAACACTACAAATCCACCAAAGTTGAAAACACTTAATTAAAATTGAAAATTAAAACATGATATAACAACTGCTATAGGGAAATACGGATAATCACGACTCAAATATTGTATATTGCACGTCTACATATACTACATTTATTCTCAGCTGGTAAACAAGAATTACATTAAATTTATTTTTCTTCATAGAATTACTTAATGTTAAAGTTTAATCCCAGTGCATATGGCAGCAACACCAAAAGTTAGATTATCATATCTAACGAACTTAAATCCTGCACTCCTGATCATTTTCTTTAAGCTCTCCTAAAAAAAATATTTAAATCATATTTAGGAATATATGAAATACCTAGATAAAATTACAAACATAAATCAGGAACACGACATGTTGTACGTGTAATTCTTACCTGGTCTGGACACCTTCTGATACTTTCAACCAAGTACGCGTAAGAGTCCCAGTCTCCAACTAAGACTTGACCCAGTACAGGAATTACTTGAACTGAGTATTGGTCATACGCCCTACAAAAATTCCACATTGCATAATGTAAAAATGTGCAAATTTATAAGGCAAAACTATAAACGTGGACTAAATTACACAAATATACCATTTCATTAATGGATTTGGAACATGACTCAATTCTAGACTCATAAATCTTCCGCCCGGACGAAGGACACGATATGCTTCTGATAAAACCTGGCGTGCAACATAGAAAAAAATGTTAAATATTAAAAATTCTGTTTTGTAGCATTCCTCTCGGTAAGGTTGGATAAATTTCTTCCAGTTTACTCGGTCAATGCGAACAACGTTGCGAAGGCCGAAAGATATTGTGTAGACATCATAAGTATTGCTTGGAATAGACGATAAACATTCGCCATCAGCTTGTAACCAACTAATTCGTGAGAGCTCATCGGTCGTCAATACAGAAGTTGATTTCTTTCTACCGGCTTCTAACATCTTAGCGTTGATATCACAGCATAGGACAGTGCGTCTTTAGAATTAAATATCAAAATCTTAGGCAATCCGCTGACGATCGAAAAAAATGTTGGCATATTTTTACGCTTAACTTACAAACAGGGTTCATGGGCGGAATTCGATTCTGCATTTACTTGATGTCGAGTTTCGATTTCAATATCACTCCAAGGGGCTACCGGAAATTTTGGCTCTTGGAGAAATGTAGGACCATTCAGAGAAACGGGTCTAACAGTTTTGTGCTTCAAGAATCGAAATGCGATGTCTCCTGTAGTGACAGAATCCGATCATACCAAAATTAGAAACAAAAAGCGATGGACTGTGAGATTATTTGCTTTAAGAATCCAGTTTTACCCATTCCACCTGCCATGTCAATTAATTTTGTATTGGCTTTTGGTCTTAACCGA
Source organism: Protaphorura tricampata (assembly GCA_034698835.1). Classification (NCBI taxonomy): domain Eukaryota; kingdom Metazoa; phylum Arthropoda; class Collembola; order Poduromorpha; family Onychiuridae; genus Protaphorura; species Protaphorura tricampata. Next base: position 7,730 of record JAQGCB010000571.1, read on the forward strand.
TGTACAAATATGTCTCTCCAAAGTCGGTCGGCTCCGAGACTCAAAACACTATTCATGAGGTCGTAACGGTCTATGGCGGTATCAAAAAGTGTTTTTGCTGTATACGAAAAATAACGAAAAAAATTATACTCTTTATTCGTTAAGAAACAAACCAATTATAAATTATTTTAATTTTCCTTACTTTTCTCTGCTTTCTCCTTTTCCGACAGTTTTTCAAACCCATAATACGTTTTCATTTCGGAAGAGTAAGAATTGTTCTCATCGTTTGATTTAACATGGCGATGAGGTCTTGAAATGGTTGAAGAGATTGACCTAAATGTTAAATTGGTACGGATAACATTGTTTAGGGTCACTTTGGGAATAACACCGATACTTTTTGTAATGAAGCACTCCATTTCCAAAATTAATTAAGGTTAAGTATACTATGAAATATCACTTTAAACTAAAATACTGCGCTTGGTGATTGAGAATAAGAAATACCGCAGTTATTCACATGCGGTATCATATTCTAGTGAAAACCTTCGAAATACTGTGGACTGAATTTAAGTATTATGTAAAGAGTTTGCAGTGTAGTGCCTTCCATTGGTATGAAAATATTGTGAAGGGTAGCAAATATGTAAGTTCGGCATTGTATCTCAGGAAAGGTAACTGAGAATAACTATACACCTGCTCCTGAGATATAATTATGAGCAGTAATTACAATTGAGAACTACAACCTTGCAGATTGCAAAATTGCAAATATGCTACTTTTTTGTGGACAATGTTATCTTTGTATTTGTAGTCTAATCAAGCAGAACGTGGAACACTTGGACGTTATCGCAGAGTAATAATTAATGCAGCCGGGCAATGCATTCGCAATGAGAGCAATGTCATATTATTCGAAAAACTCAAGAATGAGCTTTTAATATTTACTTTATCGCTGATTTTAAATTGTACTACCTTACCAAAACGTACACTAATTAATCTAGTTATACAGTTCACGAATTTCAACAGTAAGGTATTGCAAAATACGATATCGTTGTAAAGTAAATCAGGTCAAAGGCCACATTTTTTATGAACATCATGAAACGCTGTCAAACTTAATAGTCAGACCTTCTCGTTATGTTGAATCCGATAATTCCGACTTCTAAATTATGCTCTTTTGAACAGTCAACTCGATTGCTCAACTACCTATATTGAACGACTGTAATTTTGTAACTCCAAGGAAGTAGGCAGTACTCATTAGTAATTTAATTTGTCAGTATGTCATATTATCGTAGTCTATTCCCCGAAGAAATATTGTTCAGGTGAAGATAATTGCTTTATAATGTTAGTGATTTAGTGAATTCACTCATTTAGCCGGGCCGAATCAAACATCATGTACATTTACTGTCTCTTTTACGAGATGCTTCCCATTTTGCCTAGTGACGAATACAAATTACATACTCAGCTGCTTTATTTTTGTTTCGTAGGTCCGTACTCGTTCCATGCTGATAATTTCCCAAAAAGACTTTGCAGTAAAAATTGAGAATCGAAATACAAAATCCGGTGGTAACTATGGAAATTTTGGAAGTATTCAAATTGGGGTTGTCATTTGTCAACAAACTTTGACCTCATCCGATTTCTCAATTCCAACTTCATTTCTCGTTTCCTTCTTGTCGAGTGTACACGTCTTTGGAATTCTCTCCTCCAGTTGTTTTTACATTTATCATTCAACACAATCTGTATCGCATCACACCGGATTACGATCGAGGATTTGGGAATGGTGACTCTTCTGATTAGTGAATACCGAAGAAGAATTCCCGGATTCAGCCTATCAGTGTCATATCATCACATCGTTTAAGGTACGGGGAGAGAATTTGTTCATTAAATAAAATATGGCATAAGCATAAATCTCTACATAGAATGAAGAACTATGCGACCCACGATTACGGCGACTGTGGTGTCCACTTAAGACATTTTGTCCTAAATCGGCACCTCAGCCGAAGCTATCGCGTATTACACAGTTCGTCAGTCAAGGGATTTAGAATTATTGAATGTGTCGACACAGCACATTAAATAATTCAAAGTACGGCGTTTTTGGATAACGTTTCGAATGATTAAATATGGTGTACACGATAGTGGCGTCTCTGACGTCCATTTAAGATACTTTGAGTTTGTCTTTAGTCGACTTCTCTAAGATTTGACGCCAACGTGTATATCATATTTCATGATTCTAGGGAAGACCGGGGGGCCTAGGGCTACCCGGAGACTGGGAGACTAGGCAACTAGGGCTACCCGGAGACTGGGCGACTAGGGCTACCCGGAGACTGGGAGACTAGGACGAACTGGTCTTCCCTAGATTCATGAAATAAGATATACACGATTGCATTAAATCTCGAGAGTCGACTTAAGGCAAACAGAAAGTATCGTAAATGGGCGTCAGGGACGCACACGCGGCTTCGAACCCATGAAAGTTTTCGCGATATTATTATTATGACGTCAAACCAGACGGGTCTGGTACTCAGCTGGACTTTTCTTTTTTCCTCATCTTTCACTTTCTTTGCCAGGGTGTCAAGGGGATTTTGGGATATTCAAATTATGCAATATTTTATTGTGGACAAATTCTCTCCCCCCGTATATTCTTTTATTTTCAGTTGTCCAACACCTTTCCATTCTGGAATTTGCCAGTTAATGAGAACCCTACACTATCTTCACCAAAATACTGAGAACGCGACAGACTGAAGAATTTGACTTCAACATCAACCGACGAAGCCGGCGACATTTCCTGTGAGGTCAGGATTTCTGAACATGGTTCATTTGAGCTGACTGCCATAAATTCTGCTGGGATCTTGTAGGCGGATTGTGTACACGACAATTACTAAATATTGCCTTCTGGAGTAACAGGATTTCTCTCGCCGATACATCAGTTAATCTAGTTATCCTTAATTTATATATTACACATATTTATACACTTAACGGACTCAATTTTAATAAAATAAAATGTATATAAACCTAGATAACCAAATCGCGTTTGTTTATTTCTCATGAAGAATCCTTTGTCTATTTCTAATTCGAAGTTTTAGGCTTGGCAGAATTTCTAGTTCGTAGATTACCATTTCTGGTATTTTCTACCTTCGTGTATAAGAATTTCTTCTCAAAATGTATAATTCCGACTTTTCTGTACGCTGTATCGTGTCTGATATACTTATAAGGGTCGCGAACTTATGCGAGACGATAACAGATAGAGTAGGGCAGGCAGGTGGGGTGTTGGGTAGAATTGGTGAACAACTGGCAGACATCAGGAACTACTCCAAATTGTGTGAACGATGTGCGAGGTAATTAAAATGTGCACTGATTTACATCTGAATTAGGTAAGTTTATTACTGAACGAAAACAAAAACGTATAACAAAATCGCTACTCGTATTTATTTTTACAATGGGATCACTGGGGAATTATTAGTGCGAAATTTCTTTAACAAGATCGCACTTCTTTACAATAGTATATTAACTTTATGTGCAATAATCGAATTTGAAATCAATTAAGTCACCGATCCCGATCGAAATAAATATCGAAGGAGTCGCCTGGTCTATCCGACAACTCTAAAGACATGAATTTTTCGGCCCACGAATTTGAGGGTTTGAACGCTCCAAACGAATTACCCAATAGAATATCAACAGAATTGCTCATTAAAATCAGCCATAGTAATCCGAAGTAAAAAAAATCCTTTCGAACCACGACAATTAAAAAAAAACGTTACATTCGTGGACTCGGGAGTCGGAATGTGATGTCTCTGTAACTCTATAATCCATCAAGATCGCCATCACGAAGCTGTATCCCTTGATTTTCAGTTAAATGTGAGAACATGTTGCTGAACACATCAATCTGCCTAAGAAATTCCTTGGACCCTACCATGATCAACTTTTGCTTTGCTCGTGTGATTGCAACATTGAGTCGTCGCAGGTCATCCAAGATAGATATCTAAATATATCAAAAATTATATCAATACAACGTTAACTAATTTTTTTGGTAAAATGTCATTGAATTCATTGCATTTTGTTCCGCCTACTTTTTTTTCTGGCCCTTCGTTTGTGGAACCTGATTCGCAGTTACGGGTAAATGAACATATGATCACAGTCTTCTCTCTTCCTTGGTACTGGTCAACAGTATTGACCTCAACATTAGCATATTTTCCACCTAATTGTTTGCATTTCATTCGAATCAATTCAACTTGACCTCTGTAGGGTGAAATAATTCCCAGTTCATCCACAGCTACCCCACACTGTGAAAAACAACATTACGCTATTAAATGGTTACTTGGATTAATCGATACACTGATATGTACAGAAAAGTTTAGAAAACTACCTCCAAAAATGTTTGGGTGCAAGCAATGACAATTTTTGCCTCAATTTCGTTGCGATATGTCTTATCGACTCCAAATGTGTCATAAGCCTTGACTTTACAGGTATCAAGGAACATGACACTTCGTTCTGTTCTAAAACTTGCAACGTAACACATCCAACTCCTCGTTCCATTGGACGGAATAGTTTTCAAGTAGTTCAACGCAACCGATGAATCCATTTTCAAACGTGATTTAGCAATATCCTTTGTCCCACACTTCATTTTATTCCAATAAACAAGCTTGTTGGCCAAATTCATGATTGGAACATTCATTCGGTACTGAACGGTCAATTCCTGAGTAAATTCATCTTGGGCTACCATGTCGAATAAATTGTCTTGAACACCCATTATTCTGAAATCCAAAAATGTAATGTTACATTTGTGGGGAACTGCAAAGGTGGGAACACCAGGCTAAGTCGTCAGAAGGAGGGGCTATTAAGTACGATATATCTCCTTACATTGTCCCTCGTGTTTGGAGAACTGGTGGTAATTGTTTTGGGTCTCCAAATAAGATATAACGTTCACCGAGCAATAAAGCGCCGAGCGCCGCAGTTGGCAGGGCTTGAGACGCTTCATCGATTATAACATAGTCGAAATATCGAACTCTGAAGATTTCATGCTTCAAACTCAACATCGTAGTTGCAACAATAGGCTAAAAAAATGATACAATTAATAATGGCATTACCATTACCGAAGCGAAACAATCTGATAGTTCATTCCTTTGAGCTGGAAAAATAAATGGTATTCTTACAACCGAGTTCACTTTGGATCTAAAATCATCAACATCATTTGCATGGCTAGCGATTTCAGAAGTGTAGTGTTCTTTCAACTCCGGATATCTGAGCTTAGAACTATCTCCAATGCGAATAAAATTACTCGACACTTTCTTATACTTCAACAAAATATTGTCTACTGCAGTCCCGGTGTATGCAACGACGAGTACAGTTTTACCCAATAGAACCAGAACCTCCAGAAGACAAGAGATAGTGTGAGTCTTGCCTAAATAGTCAAACAAATAAATGAAATTGACCCTTCGTTCTGAAAAATCTGTCCTTCAGTTCAATACGCGGTATTAATATAATTTTGTAACCTGTCCCAGGCATTCCAACAACGAAAAGAAAAGCGTTCGTCTCTAAAGATTTTCTTAATGTTTGTCGTTGACTCTCGTTACATTTTTGGAATGTCGGCTTTAACTTGTCGACAGGAAGTTCAACTTCCCTAAAATGAGGACGCTTCCTGAAAAGAAATGATTAACATGATATTCCGAGTAACCTTGCTGGTACTGGTCGTAGTAATGCACTTAGAACTCACTTTCCAATAATATAGCTCCTAAGCCTTCGAGCCTGAGGTGTTTCAGCCATGAAGGCGGTCAGGTACGAGTATTGTATTGCCAACGGGGATTTGAATGGCATTTTATCCAGTGTGAAAATCGTTCCGGCTTGACTACTCCTCTCGTTCAATTTTCTACAAAATAATATGGTAAATTTCAATTCAGTCTCCAAAGCCCTAACAGATAACGGGGCGAGTTATAAAACATCAAGCTAAATTCGCGAAAGATCAGATACTTGATTGTCTTCCTGAACAAAATTTATATTTACAACACCCCAGCTATTAAAGAATCCGAAAGTTGACAAGTAGCTTACACTTCCATAGAAATTGTGACGGTATTAGCGTTGAAATCGATATTGTAAATCGTACAATAACAAATGCATAATTCATCCAGTGTACTTAGAATGACAAAGTCAGATTCTCTCATTTCAGAATTTTTCAGAAGGTCGGATGCACCGGTTTTAACAAATGTAGCCAAATGGCAGGGATTTCCGGCAGGATGTTCAAATTGCATTTGTGAATCAGTCACTAACTCCAGATCACTGATACATTTTCCTTTCTTCTCCCTAAAAGAATTTGAATTAGTTGAGATTAAGATTCAAGTCCTTTCGCGAACATCGGTATTCATATAATTAGAAAAATATAATAAATAGTGATTTCTATGTAAGAATTATGTATTGGTTTACCTTTCATGAGGTGGGATTGTCCAGAGTGCTGCAACGTTATTTGATTTCTCCCCTGCTTCTATTTCCATTGTAATGACAGTAAACCAGTTTTTAAAAAAATTTGTTTCATCGTCACTGTAGTTTGAAAATGACGACGCAAGACCACGTTCAGCGTGGGTCATTTGACTCGGGTCTGTTACTCTTCCGCTGTGTATGCCATATTCATTTTATTTAAGAGAACGAATTGTGGAAATAAGTAAAATAAGAAAAAAAACAATACGTACTGAGCTAAAAGGCCACAGGCAGTCTTGTACTCGCATTTCACACAAGTTCTTTCATAATCTGAAATATCAGGTCTCGGTAGATCTATGAAAGCTCCATTCTTGGTGTGAATGGCAATTGCTAAATCATTTCTCATCTTAATCAGTTGCTGCAATTCAACCCCCTTTACACTTTTTTCATTCCAAAATTGTTCTCTGGACGAAAAAAAAAAATAAAACTAATAAGCTTCACAACCAGGAATCATTTTTCGGCAGAAGTAGAAAAAATACAATCATTTTCCGGATTTTAAGGCACTAATGCCACTATCATTACTACTTAACGAAAACGAACGAACCTTATGTAATACAGAACTCCTCGGTCTACGTATCCATATCTTGGTCTAAGAAGCAATGTATAAAGATCAACTTGAGCTGTATGTTCCAGCCGGACTCTCTTTATATCCTGGAGTGCAGGATTTCCAGTCTTAAACTCCAAAGGAACTGTCTAGAAACAACAGAAGCAAAAGTTGTATCAGTAAAAAAAAAATCGTAAAACATTTTTATTGTGCGCTAACCATCATCTTTCCATCCTTTGTTCGCACCCGTATAGTTGCGTCCAGCTTCCCCTTAAGTCCAAATGCGGGATTCCAATAATTGTCTTCAATATCTCTGACGGCTACGATGTCAAGGTCATGGTCCTTACTTTGTTTTTGAGTTTTGAAATGTGTTGCCATAAATCTGACCACGAATGGAACAAGGTCCCGTGCGAGTGAGATTAATTGTTGCCCTTCAAACCGTAATCCGTAAGCTTTTTGCATTATGGCAGGTTTTGCAAGGATTTGATCAACGATCTCATTGAGTTTTACACCTTTTTTCACGTTTCCAAGCATAGCCTGAAAATTGAAAATATTGAAAAATATACCCTTTCATTGTCGGGTCGGTCAAATATTCCTTCTAATGCAATAGAAGAAGAATAGGAAAAACCACAAGATGTTTGCACTAATAATTGACCACTCGACACAACAACAGAATACATACCTGACTAATAAGGTCATGAGCAATAATTCCACGAAGTATATCTTCATTATCAATGGGGTAATGAAACTTCTCTGCCAGAACTGCCTTTCGTGTGCACCAAAGCTGATTTACGATTGATGTAACAGTCAACAATCGATCAGGTTCAATCACAATAAATCCACCCGTCTTATCAATCGTAAATACATTATTTTCATCCATCTCCAAATCCACGAGATTGATTTTCCATCCAACCCTTAGTTGTGTACTTTGTGCCCTAATAATTTTTTTTAGAAAATTACACATGGTAATTAGTACCCTCACCACAGTTAAAGTAGAAAAATATATCAATTTTGCTTACCAAAAATCCTTCACGCGTAGAGTTGCTAAGTCTCCATTCGTCAAAGATTTTATTTGAAACGTAAGTGCACCATTTATTTTCCCATCAATTCGTACAACGACATAAGAATATGCCCTGTCAATATCTAACTCGCTTCGATTAATTTTTCGTGGCGAATCAGCCACTGGTCCCATTTGCCCATGTGTCAAAGTCAATTTTATTTTTTTCTTTGGTGGTGATGGTGATGGAATACCGGCACTAGAACCCTGGTCCACTCCTTCTGATCTCATATCTTCATCATCAGACCAACCAGTGAAGTCAATGTCTTCTAATGATTTTAATTCAGACTCTGCAAGACTCAAAGCAGATGACTGTGACTCAGTTGATTGAGAGGATTTCTCAATCCGGTTAAATTCCTTCTCCTGTTAAAACATAAACATACCTACATGCATTAAATGAATAATAGTGATTTAATTAGCCGAATTAGTCTTTACGATTAATTACTGCAAAGAAACTCAAAGTAGCAAAAAAACAATGGTATTTTAATTACAACGTACCGAAGGCTTTAATACCACCAGCCGTTGAGGTTCCTTGCAAGACATACCGACTCTCAATGCAATTGACAACTGAAGACGAGAAATTGGATGAGATGACCCCTGAAAAAATCATCAGTGTTTATTAGTAATTTTAATTTTATTTCTTTTGTTGTAGCATCAATGCTTCAATTTTCAAAATGATAATTTCCCAAGTTTACCATTCACTCGTTATAAAAATAAACACATAATATTATTTTATTTTCGAACGATTTTCTTACTATCCAACTAACAAATTACCGAATTATCAATTTGAAAATTAAAAGTAAAAAAAAAAATGGCTATCTTAGCCGTCAGCTAAGTCAACTATTTGAGTATATTGGATGTGATTGTCAACTGTTCAGTGTACTTTTTCTTAAAAATGGAAGAATTATGCTTGCACTGCTAACTGCTTACCAAAAAATACCGATGAAATACTGATCACTGATCGAAATCAAAAAATCAGACAGATCAGGACTAGGACGTTGTCTATTTACTTTTGCCGTTTTACCTCTGAATATTTTGTTACGCGCCCATTTCATCCGGCGGGACACAAACAAGAGGGGAATCTCAAAGAACCCCACTTACTCGTAAGCGCTAAAATTATCTAACTAACGACGCGCTACCTCGCTAGATCGCCGTTGTCTAATGTCAACTAATTGAACTAATGTAAACGGAATATATATTTGTCTGACTCGAATTATCTGAATCTGATAATTATAGTACCAGACCGCACCGACAATCCCGTTTTAACACAATTTCGTACACCGATTTATCTGTTACGCTTTCAGAAAATCGTATTGTTTTCTAAGATATCAGATAGCGATTTACGAGGACAAATCGATATTTGTTAATATACTTTTTTTAAATATCTGGCTCACTGGTAATATACTTCAATTTTGGTTAGATACATGCTTGATTTGAGTACATTGAAAACTGCGAATTGTATGTTAAGTATCTTGTTTAAATTGGTTCAATAGTTCAATTCGATCCAAAATTACTAAATCGATGTGTAGAAGTAAGCAAAGGTTGAGAGAACTTTACGACGGAAGTTTTACGAGAAAATGTGAGAAATTTTTTATGAAGCTCGGAATTAGTTACCTAATTTCACTGTTTTTACTGTTTCTACACTACACTAGACACATCCTTTGCATGGTATAATGAAATATGACGACCACGAAACCGAAGCACTCTCGGATATTGAACTTAGCAAACAGAAAACCTAAGGAATCAACCACGCTACGTGGGCATACTTTTATTATCATAATTCAGAGTAGAAGTAACAATCACAGTGTGAGTGGCTTGACGCCTACAATAAAGTTGATTAAAGAAACTATTTTGAATCCGTTTGTCACACAGACTAGTTAATTTTAATATTTCCTACTCTAAGGTTTGCCATTTCCTCCGTTCCGTACTACACTGACGGGTGAGCATAATTAAAGTCGTACCGCTGCGATGCTCCTTGATAGTCGTGGCCTCGCGGCTTCCAAAAAATGCTTTCCTTTTACGATTTTAAGGTCATTTGTTTTCTGTGCAACATCAGCATCAGAGTTTAATTCCGGTGTGTATAGCAACAACTCCAAAGGATAAATTCTCGTAGCCAGCGAACTTAAATCCCGCAGTTCTGATCATTTGCTTGAATTTCTCCTAGAAAACAAATTTTTTTAAATATTATTTTATTCCGCTCTTTTCGCATAAACTCATCAGAAACTGGAAAAGTATCAAATCCACCATACCTGGTCGGGAAACTTTCTGATACTCTCGACTAAGTATTGGTACGAGTCCCAATCCCCAGCTATGACTTGGCCCATCACAGGAATTATTTGAAATGAGTATTGATCATAAGCCCTAAAGAAATAGAATTACGGTTTTGCTTTAGGTTTACAGTAATTTACTGTAGATAATCTTCAATCAAACAGCATACCATTTCAGTAACGAATTTGGCACATGACTAAATTCTAAGCACATAAACTTCCCACCCGGTCGAAGGACACGATATGCTTCTGACAAAACCTGAAAAGAATCAATTCAAAACACAATTAAAGCCATTCAAGCGATTCGGATACTAAATGCAGTGTATTGAAAAATTACTCGGTCAATGTGAACACAATTTCGGATACCAAAAGCTATCGTGTAGACATCATACGTATTGCTTGGAACAGCAGACATGTTCTCCGCATCAGTCTCTAGCCAACTAATTCGTGATCTCTCATTTGGAGTCAGCAATGAATCAGACCTCTTTTTACCGACTTCTAACATTTTGGCATTGATGTCACAACATAGGACAGAGCGTCTTGAGAAAATATTAAAGTCTTGGTCATCAAGCGTCAAGGATGTCTGTTCAGTAGTAAATTCTTAGTTTAACTTACAATGCGGGCTGTTCTTCAGTATTGTATGTCGATTCCGATTCACGAATAGATGTTCTGTCGGATTCTGCTTGCTCTAATACTTGATATTGCGCTTCCACTTCACTGGATGGAACCTTGTCGGCCGTTGGAAATTCTTGTTGTGGAAAAAATGTTGGAGTTTTCAGGGAAACAGGTCTAATAGTTTTGTACTTCAAGAATCGAAACGCTATGTCTCCTTCACAAACAAAAAATAATTACAAAGAAAGAAATTAGGTTAGTAAATAATACAAAACGTGTCCCACTTCAAGTTTACTAAACTTTGAGGTTTGAAAACATTAATTGCGAGCATTCTAAATGAACTCACCTGTTCCACCCGCCATATCAATTAATTGGGTGCTAGGTTTAGGTCTCAGTCGATGAATAAACATATCTTTCCAAATTCGATGCACTCCGACACTCATGCAATCATTCATGAGGTCATAACGGTCTGCCACGTTCTCGAAAACTGTTAAAACTGTAAAAAAGCAACAATCATTCAGGCAATTATAGCAATCCTTACAAATGTTAAGTTAAAATACAATATGATTTCCCCTAACCTTTCTTCGACTTTTGTTTTTCAGAGACTGTGTTAAATCCAAAGTGTGTCTGCTTTTTAGATGAGTACAAATTCTCGCCATTGTCCTTCGATTTCCCCTCATCATGCTGTCTCGTACTTGCCGAAGAAATTGACCTGAATTTTACGGAACTGACGATACGAAAGACATTTGGGGTCAGTTGCAAAATACTTCGATTTTTAGTGATAAGGCATTCCATTATTTCCAGAATTCAAAGCCAATGTCTCTCAGTCAGTAGTGGACTGCAGCCGGACTGATAACTGTTAAACAAATAAAATATACACAAATAATAAATAACTATATGCATTCATTTGATCAATTTTTTCTTACTTCCAGTACAGTATGTCGAATATTTTCAGCCCAGTCTGTAAAGTCAGGAACTTCCTATTTCCAAACGCAAACTGGTGGAATGAACGGTATATAATTTCTCCAATTTCCAAATCGGTAAAATTATTTTTTAATTTTTTAATACCTTGCTGAAAGTTCAAAATTGAAGAAATAAGCGCCGTGGGAATTTGGACACGCAATAGGCCAATTTGTTTTCCCATTGAGCGATTCTACAAAACCCGCCAATTTTAAGAAATTATTCCCATTCGGCGGGACTCAAGTTCTCGCACAAAAATAAAAACGGAATTAAATCGTGAAAATTATTTTATTATTTAGGTACGTCAATTTTGAATTTTCAGTAATCATTGTTTAGTTTTGAATTCTAGTTATTGTGGCTTTGGTTTTTGGTATGATTGAATTTTCTAGTTTTAGTTTTATTGTGAATTCTATTTCCATAATTCCAGTATTTCCAATGCGACTTTTGAAGATAAAACGATGTGATTTTTTTGTACCGAAAATTATGTGAAATGTTAACGAAATTTTGTGTCATCATCTATCTTGTTATCGACAAGGGAAGGTTCTTTGTCGTATGTTAAACTGAAAATTACATGGGAAATTGAAGACCTTGCCGAGATCTGCAGAAAAACTGGCTGAAGCCGAAAAGACGATGATGACATCGTTGTCGTAAGGTAAATTGTGATTAATATTTATAATGATCATTCTTAATTTCTTAATTCTTATCTCTACTCTGTGCGTAATTAGTAACTACATAATTACAATTGACTTTAGCAGCATGCCCATCCCCTGCCCTGGCCGAAAAGATTTTGCTTCGTACGGCTTTAAAGAAGCATACAGAAAAATTTATATATAAATATTTTGTAGATAATATAGTTGGGATCGAAAAAGTGGGAGTCCCAAGTTGGCCGACAGCCGACAATGTCGGCTACAATTTGGCCGACAATTGTCGGCTAAACCTGCAAGATA
>JAQGCB010000572.1:0-20538 GCA_034698835.1 Protaphorura tricampata
GTAACCCATGCATCGTTCTCATCATAAAAGGAAAGTTGTTGGTTTGTTCTGTAAAAAAAAGAGGATGACGATAGGACGGAATGTTTGGTTGCATGAATTAGGTACTAAAGTGTTGGACGATTTTTATCCTTAACTATTATACCCACGATACATTACATTACATTAGAGTACGTTGGGTCAAGTGCACCACGAACTCAGACTCACGACGAATTTCTGGCAACTCCTTATTTGCTCACCTCGTCTCTCGTAGTGTGAAAAAATTCCTTTGGGGATAATAATGTTATTATCTACAAACATTTACATACATTTCCCCTCCAGCAGATTTAGTCTGAGATCTTGAGAATGAAAGAAAGGGAAAATAACAAGCAAATGATAAAAAATAAACTGTACAAAATGTATGTTGTAGTTCATGTGTATTTTCAGGTCAGATTCATTTTGCCTAGGTTATATAAACGGTCTATGACATATCATATGTATAAAATGGATAATTTTTAATGTACCTAATTTTCCAGTTGGGTGATAAGGGTTAGAATGAAATGAGTGGACCAATATACTAAAAAATGTACACATAAAAGGTACGGTTCAAGATCCAAAAGAATTTTTTTGAAGTACGAAGACGAACCCAACCCTTTCTGTTTACGTTGGAGCTTTTGAACAGGGAAAGTAAATGAGATTAGGAATTGAGCGTGAGAATTTCTTGGCCTTTTATGAATATGTATATGTACGTAATCCTAACTACAAATCTTTACAAGAATTCGGTCGTAATCTTGGTACACACACAAGTCGGCCCTTCAACTTTTTGTTGGGTTTCGAGTTTCGACTTCAGTTTTTAGGTTCAACACACAAACAATTATTATTTACATAGGAAAAATGCTAATTTTGTTAACCGAGAATTTAACGTTGTTTATTACGAATTTTCCGGCCCGTGAATTTCACGGATTACAGTACAGCTCGAAATTTTAAGTAACTCATTCTGTTGAGGTGAAAACATTAATTTTGGAATTTTTAACTTAACACATCCGCTCCGAACGTTCAGAAACTAGAAGGAAGGATAAATTCAGTGAAATGGAGCCTCAAGTAGTAAAACTGAAAAGGCGACATAATTCGAGGTTGCCAATTGCCCATCTAAGGCGAAAGGAACAGATGCTTTCTTCAAACAATTTTTTACTTAACTCCACGTGGAGAATAGAAAAACACTGGTTCGGAGTTTCACAAGGGATGAGATGATGTTTTTACTCAATTGAGACTTGTCGGCCTATCTTAGCTGTACGTACTATCAATTTTGACTAGAATTTAAGAAAATCAAAGCGCCTGCTCATCTCCGACCAAAATTAAATTTCCAGTATACATTGCAACTTAATTTACTGCACACTCAAATTGCGAAAAAGCTAAAATGTCGGAGGCGTCCAGTTCTTAACTCTTGAATAAAAATCTGTACCGAATTCGACTATGAACTACAATTTTGGATGAAAATATTCACGACAGTTCGTAAACGTCCATTGTAAAGAGACATAAATTTTTATTTTTGTTGAAAGTTTTCCGACTCACTTAAAGCACATAGCTTCAAATGAGTATTAGAGTCTCCTGGCATTTTCCTTTCATCAGTTAGGTTTTGTAAACAGTCCAGATTTTTCCTTTGCACACACAACTTTGCCCGTTTGCATTTTTTTTTCGAAACCCCTGATTATCTATTTAAATCCTAAATCATGATTGCCTTTCATTGACGAAGAATTTGAGGTTTTTCGAGCTATTTAATATTTTGAAGTAATAATTTTCGTTTACGTTTCAGGCCCTGAATTATTAAAGTATTATTTTGATTTTTAGTTTATCTGAGTATCGGGGATGGGACGGCCTCAGTTATTGTCTATTTTTCACTATTGGTTGTGTCTTGGAATTCATATACCCTCTAATTGTAAGGTCTCACCTGCATCCCTTTTTGAGATGAGGTCACGGATACTTATGTCACGCACTCCACCAAATGAAATCATTACATTTTGGTTGGTTTTATGGATACTACATATTTCCCACCATTCTGAGCTGGATTATATACTGTACAAATAAGGTGTCATAAATAATACACTAAAGGCGTAGTAATTAATTCCAGTCCAAAGAAATGCTCATAGCGTGTGGGAGCTAATTACTCATAAACAATAACACAACACAACACTGCACTGCAGTGCACTGGGTTAAGGGTTGGCCAGATTAAATCACCCTTTGAACTCTAACTCTACGTATAATCTATACATACAGTAAAAGCAAAGAGATGGACCTTTGACCTATTAAGGATTTGACTTCACGCCTTCACTCACCGAAATCATTCTTGGGTTTCTCCATTGTTCTCGATGAAAGAAAAAAAAATATAAGAAAGAAAGAATGAGAATGCTCCTTGTCATTATTTCCATAACAATGTGATGGGTTAAACTAGTAGACTTGAGATTTCACAAGGGCCAGTTTTCAGGTGTAAGTCTGAAAAGTGTGTGTTCACATGAAACGAAAAATTGCCAAGCTATTAGTGACGGGTATCCTAAAAAATCGTGCAATTAAAATTCTGACAATTAAAAAATCTTGCTGCGATTTTTACCTCCACAATAATGAAATGAACATCTTACTGATTTTCACACCCAAATATTGTCCCTCGTCAATGTCTGAATTCTGAACTTAGAAAATCCATAGGCAATTCAAACCTGTCATTACAATTCATTGTTACTATATTTTATGGTGCAGACCTCAGACAGACTTTCCAATTGTAACTAAAACGTTATAAGAAAGAAGTGAACCAGACAAACAATGCCGTACCATGTTCAGTTAATAAGAACACAATTTTAGTCAAATTTTTACAACCACCCATCCTTTTATCTTCTCTGTCACTATAATTTTCGCACTAGTTTATCCCACACACACACACACACACACACACACACATACACCTGCTCTGCGATGTCCTATTATTTGTGCACCCAATTTTGAGTTTGGGACACTTGTGGGTGTCTACGATTCATTAGGTCACTATGTGATGACCAGTTTTTGGGTCATTTAAAAAAAAACCACTATGATTTAAATCCAACTATTATTTAAGAAATCTTGCTAGACATGATAACAACAAAAGTTAAACGGCGAAAAATAATATGAGTTATATCAAATGTCACTTCAGTCTAACTTAAAAGCAATTTATCCCTTTGAGGTCCAAAAAATGATGTGATGTAACTTTAATCATGTAAAATTGAAAGTGATACATGCGATATTCATTTTTATTAATATTCTCCCAACTTCACAATTCGTCGCAGTCGCAGTCTTTGGTGGGTCTCTAATCAGCTTGACGAATTTTTATTACACACCACCGCACCGCCAACAGCTAAGCTTTGTACATGCAATTCGTGTGAATTTCATGTCGAACCAAATACACCTGCTTAAAATGTAGATACAAATAAATTTTCACTTTCTTCTCAATAGGAACGCAGTCAACTTCGAAAAATTCTATTAGACAGATTTTTTACGATATTAAATTAAGTACGATGATTTTCATATGTGATTAATTCATTGAAGAGTTTTCAAAGCTTCATCTCTAATATAGGAATACAGGAATAGCCATTCATCGAAAAAGGTGACCTAATGACTATACTAACTAGCGGATTCCTTAAGAAAAATAAGTTATATGTGAATATCTTTTATAATTATTTGCGAATGCTGCACATTTGCGACTATCGCTGAATTGACTTCAGTAAAACATTTTGCTTCGGACATGAACGGACATCTCGTCTTCGTCCTCGTGACGGTGATGGTGACGTGACCTTAATAGTAGTAATTACTTTATCGATCATTTAAACTGTTGTATTCATGAATGTCGCCTGAATCAAATGCTATCGGCTATACATAAGCTACATGTGTACCTGGATTGATTATTTCAGCCCCGAGCCACCACCAACTTGGATGGATAGAAACAAGGTGACGTATTTCTATTGACTCAAACCGAATACGAATACGATGCGAGTGTGTGACCCCAATTTTTTTGTCCTCTTCGCTAAAACGTTGGCCTATCCCAACCGAACCCAACCCAAATACAAACAGTGTCACATTTGACCCAATTTATGTACGTACAGGTGGAATTTTGCTGTAAAATTTGTGTGTATTTTTACCAAATAGAATCTAATTCCTGTTGCGTCGGTCATACAGACTGTCTCGATTAAATCGCCAATCACCTATGAAAGACAGGCATGACTGACGGCACGGCACGCACGCTGAGAAAAAACATTTAAAAAAATCATTTTTACTTTTCCACATCCATCCACTGCCGTATTGTTTTCATTTAATGGATTTTTGTTTAGTCAGTAGTTTTTTTGCCGACACGACGGTAGGTTGAGAGACCACGTAGGGACAGACGCTTATGTATATATTTTTTTAGTCAGTCAAGAGTCAAATCATCCGTGCATTTATGTAAATCTAAAATATTACGTGGATCTGGGACACGAAGTGAAGTGAACAATTGAATTGAATACAAAAATACTCGACGACAAGGGAAAAAGAGTTACATCCTCGTATTGTACATTTAAATGTTCATACTATTCCTATGTACTCGTATATCCAAATTATACCTGTCCAATGAAAAATAAAAATGCCCAGAGTGGTAGTAGTGGTGTGTGCATGACAATTTTATCGATGAATGACTTTGTGAGCTATTACATTAGGACAGGCAGGATTGGATTGCATTTGCATTGTGTGTAATTCAATCGTCAGAGCATTCCTCCTGTGCCAATTTCTATTTTTACATTGCATACATACGTTATACGTATACGTAAACACATTCGTGGTTCAAGTGACACGTGATGTAATTTTTTTTGACCATGCTGTGAAATCTAAGCAACAATCAAATGTGTGTACCTATGCATTTAACAAAATTCAGTACAAAGTACAGTGTGGTGTATACAAATTCGCACGTCAAATTCCAATGTAAAGATTCCGGAAAGAACTTTCTGTAAAACAAGCAAATTCTACTTTTGTCATTTGTGGGAATGGAATATGAACCACACTGTACTTTCGGTACGTACGGGCGTGACACAAACTCATTTTTATTGACTCCACTACTGCACTGACACTAGCAATACTAGCAAATCATGCCTTGATTACATTGCAAGTTATTTTTTTTTCTATTGAAATGCTAAAGATTTAAGATTTTTTGGCAAACCGACAGTTTTTCTCTCTTCTTAGCCAATCTAATCTCTCTTTCGTGTGTGAGATGAGATATGATGTGACGTACTAAGCTGGTCTCCTGAAATAATCAGCAATGTCAGTCAGTCTCAGTCAGGTTTAAAAAACTCAGCATGTCAGCACAGACCAGCTAGAGATATTTTTTTGATTTTGATATGTGAGTACTATTTCCATTCCTATTTCAATTCCTTTCTTGTAAAACCGGTTTAAGTTTTGGACGCGACGAATTGGATCAAGTCCAATACATTACATTACATGAGTTCATGAGTAATACTCACTCCACGCTTCTTCGGCTTCTAAAAATAATTCAAGAGATTAAAATCCAAGCAAGAAATACATAGAGGAGGGTGAACTTGGAAGTACGAACTTGGAAATTCTAAAAATGTCATCTCCAAATGATTTCAAACATAATTTTGGACATGTTTTCACTCTACACAATTAGCTCAACATAAAAAAAGCATATCTCACTATAATAAAATTGTTTTAAGTTTAAAAACATTTTGCCATGTTGCACATTTTGGTTGTGTCAATGAATTAGAGACAGGAACTTCTTTTAAATCCCTTAAGATCTTTCTTCCTATGCATGGTTCGGCTTCGGCACTTATGTACATTCTGTAAAATACACGACGCACGGCACAATAATTTATGCCTTCTGCACACATACACATACACCACACACACACATACTCACATGCATTTAAATGACTTCCTCTTGAAGAACATTTTAACGACTCGAGTCTCATTTCCACTTCCACCACCACCACACAAACTCTACAGTTTATTCTATTCGGGTCCTCATGAAGGCTAAAACCAGATGTAGCCAGTCAGTCCTCATCTTCATCAGGACTCTGACAGGTCAACCTTTAGATGTGGTCTGTCCGGCGCCGTCATAGTTTCAAAAGAGTAATATCGGAAGAATTGAAGCCTACGTATTTAAAGTTTGTACGTACGCGTACCCGTGAAGTGAACTTCAAAAAATTTCAAATTCCAAAATAATTTTGGATATGCAAGTGAACAGAGAGAAATAATTGGACTTCCGGTTCCGGAATCTCACTCTATTTGTGTATCAGAAGATACTTCGTCACTGAATTGACAAAATGAATCCATGACACGATTCGTACTTTCACTTATCTTGAGTCACCCTGTGATTATCTTGCTGGTGGAATATCAATTTTGATCACAGTACTTTGTAAGTTTTGTGCAACAGAAATTTTCGCATGACATTTTTGTGACGTGTGTGTTTGCCATTCGATTCTAAAGGATTGAAATATTTAGCTGGCATGATCATGAATTTGCCTCACGGTTTTGACAATTTTGGAGAAAGGTGTAGTGAAAGTGAGTGAAAGTGAAAGAATTTTGAGTGCAATTCCTTGGATGGAATGCATTTACGATTCTGGGTTTCATCCTACGAATCAATTTAGCTTCAAGGGGCTTTGATTAAACGAAAAACAAAAGTCTAGGTATGTCGGAAATATTTATGACATATTTCAGTAAATAATTCCCTAATTTACATTTGAAGTTGTGGCAGTAAGAAAACTGATTGGAATATTTTTCCTATCACGTGCCCAAACCAAAATTTCACAATTTTGCTAAGTAAGTACACATGCTAATACTGACGCCTGAGATTAATTTAGCTTTCAGAATTCTTCCTTCCGCTTCAGTACTACGCACGGATTCCTAATTTTAATGTCATTTGTGAGAAAGCAGTTAGATTTAGCACGGTAGGCTTTATAATCCCAATAAACACACCGGGTAACCACAGTTGGCTATTTAACCACAACTCACCGTGACAAAATTGCTCATCATTCATGAACATTAACTTTCCGTATTCTCCACCGTCATCTCGTCATGCAGTCAGTCAGTCTCTCCTGTGTAGATTTTTCTAATTCAAAATATAATTTCAAATAAGTGCGACAGTGTGGTCGTTGGTTTGTTACTCCTGCGGTATACCTTAAACCGTAATACACACTTACGCTTTTCCACGGTTTTGCATGGGTCATTTATTACCGGTATGTGTGCTCGTACACCTTGAACAGTAAAATAAATAATAGGATGAGCAAACAGTACAGGCTACAGGACTACAGACTACAGAACCAAAGCACAGCAATTTGCTTTACCAAAATGGATTTTAAGAATGACCAAGCTAATTTTTTACAGTATCATTGTTGTGATGTGAATACACATGTCTGTGGATGGACAGTGTAATTGTGTGTATGTGTGTATTACGATTAGACAAACTTTTAGCATTGTAAAGACTCACAATTGACTTCACACATACAGATTATTCATACATTCAAGCAAAGCTAAATCTTAAAGCTGCGAATCTTTCTAAACAATTAGACGGAATATTTTTATACACAAGTTATCTGACAAGGAAGCAATTTCACATGCAAAATTCAAACTACGCTTATGACTATTTTTTGCTGAGGAAACCTGTACTGTGCCTTCTTAGATTGAGATAAAAGTTTTTCTGGCACACCCTGTACACGTACCTCTGTCTCCTGTTCTTGTAAATAAATAAGAGAACCGGGAACCAATGAAATTGTTACGCTACACTGGCGTAATGATAATGAATTGTCTTAAGCGGTTTAGGTTGGGTTATACGTACTACACGACACGGCCGAAATAATATTACGGCTGCTGCTGCTGCTGCTGCTGCTGCTATGACTTGACACTTGAGTGGGCCACTGACACACAAAATCTAGTCATGCAGAGGTAGAACATAGTAGTAGTGTTGTGGTGGTTTGAATTAAAATGTTTGGAGACTGTGGAATTAAAAATCAACCACGCGAGTCTTATCAAATCATGAGAGAAAACCAGTCATTATGCATTACCTTCCACCAATCCACCATAGGATTTATTATGATTTTAGTATTTGGCAAGTTGCCAGTTGGGAGACAAATTAAATGGTAGATCTTGTGTAGCGTTAAATATCACATTTGTATGACAACAATGAAGAGTTGACCCGCCTTTGTGGTTTTAAGTTGCAAAAAGCTCTTTCTCATGTTTACTTACGTATACGTATACGTATTTTATCCCATCTTCCATGTAATTGTAATCCCAGTCCAATCCGGGAGTATTCTTCCGAACGTAGAACAAAATGTGCTGTTGTTTCTTGAATCCCAGGGGTGCGTGAAAAGACAATGAAATGGGAGAACAATGGTGGAATCGGAAAGAATAGAGCTTTTTGTTTTAAACTGCTGACATTTAGTGAATTCAATTGACTACTTAATTGTTGCGGGAATTTTGTGCTGTGCTACTGTTGGGGTTGAAATTTTTACATATACATACATCTACTACGTACGTTTGTATTTGAATTTGTGAAAATTCTTTAATCGTGTCAGAACTCAGGTTGGTACGGTTAATCCCTTTTTAAATTCAAAGACGTGTAAATGAATTTTCAAATGGACATTATTAAAAACTAGCGTGATAAATTGGCTCCCAAAATTTTGAAAATTTGCCATCCCTATATTTTGACAGACAAAAAGTATCAGCATTGATGGAGAACCTGAATGAACATACACTTTTTTACGATCATTTAAAAAATCTCGGAACAGTGTCGAAACAGAATGCGGAAGCCCGAACGTTTGGGAAACAGCTAGTAAACTTTTCTCAGACTTGTAATAAGGCCAGAATTTTGGTTTGGAATTTCGGAAGGGTGTCAGTGATGGTTCATTCATGGTTGAAACTGAAAAAGGGAAGGACAACAATTAAGAATGACAGGATCAGGTTCGCAGGCAGGCGCTTTTAATCCTTACATCCGATCCAGGAAGGAAGGGGCCAACAAAATGTTAAACAGATTCAAATGATATCCAGATGTTTTTAGTTCTCTTCTCTTGAATTTCTTCCTTCATACTTTACGTACTACGTACTTGTGTGGGTTGAATCTGATGTCTGCCTACATTATTGCATTGTACTGTAGTACGCGTCGTATGCGTATGGCAGAAACAGCACAGCAGCAGCTGAATTTTCTTGTGGACATGACAAGGGACATGACTGGACAGACCCAAACCCTATTTAAAATAAAAATGTCCTCATGATCTGAATATCAATGAGGTGTCTGCCAACTGCAGCAGTGCAGTGCAGTCCAACTTCAATGGAATGGAATAGGATTTCATATAAAAATAATAATATGATTTGCTAGCCCTTGCCTTCCTTTGAGTCTGTGAATAAAAAAACCCTGTCCGTTAAATTCTAAATTGCTGGATGAGCTCTGAAATTCCTTTCATATTTTAAAATGGTATTTAGAAGCACATTTGCGAGGGCTCTCGAGTGTGCTTTGTTAAATGACACAGTGCATAGACAATTGACACATTGGCAGTAGCGAACACATCTGAAAAATATGGAACATTAAAAGCTAAAATTTATCTCGAAAATGACAGGACCAGATTTTTGCACATAATATTGTGTGAACACCAATTATTAAATCTAAATTGATGGATAATCTGTAGAAATACAAGTTTATTCAATTAAGCCTCACCATATACGCAGGAATTTTTATCCACATTAGATCTCCGGACTCATTTCCCGGTAGTATTGAATTGTCAAATCAATAATACTACATGAACGAACGTGTTTGAATGTGGTTTGACCCAAAACTATTATATGATACGAAGGAATGGAATGGAACGGTGAACTATATTTTATCAATTAAGTCGAAAACCACTCACTCTGTTCAAGAATATCAGGAGGTCAATAAAATGAATTACAGGCAATATGTGAAGAATGAACAGAAAGGACTTACAGGTTCTTGCGTCTAGCCTAGCCAGCCATTTGGCGCTTGGCTTTGAGAATCCATTAAATGTTCATTTTAATTTATTGGTTGTACGAGCTGAGCTACGCAGCAGTCATTGCGTGACAAGGAACTCTTCTAAATGCTTAACCCAGTTATGCAGGCCAGGCTTCCTCAGCAGAAGAGGAATTTGAGTGAGTCTTTTCTTATACAGGATTTATGTGTGACTTGACCTGGGATTTGGTTGGGATGTGATGAAATTTCATATAAAAATGTACTGTGTGGGAATTTGGGAATCTTTTAAAATTACGGCTGTGTCATTTAAGTAAAGGAACCAAAAGGATAAAATTTTCTCATCACTGAACTCTTGTTACAGTTTTGTCGTCTGTCAAAACTGTAAGTATGCTTTTTGTAGTATGTGAAGAAAATTGTCAACAAAATTAAAAAATTGAATTTATTTTGGAACCACTCTATTTTAATCACCCATATTAAGACAAATTGTTGATCGCTCTCTGGTTCTACATCATGTAGCGGTTTTTATCATTCAGTTTCCAAAAATCGAACTGTTGTTTGTTTTTTCACTAAAATATTAAAACAAGTAAAGTTAACCGGCGGCCGAATTTGATGGACGACAAGATTTTTACACGATTTTGAAAAATTACATAAAGAGATTCGTATGTTGGATTTGATTTTCCAACCATATCTTGTATTATAAAATTATAACTACTGGCACAGCCCCGGTTAAGATGTATTGTCTTTTGTCTACATGTTTGTGTCGACTTGACATTGTACCTACTAAAAATACCTCGTTACGCGTGTCAAAACTACCCGGGAGCTTAAAAGAAGCGTTCCTTAAGTCTAAAACAAGGAAATGACAAAGTGTTGATGGTCTGAAGAAGATAACAAATCCCAAAACCGGTCATGTTCTGCATTAGTGCTGGCACGGCATAGCATCATCGGCATTTGGCGTCCACTAATCTTTCCTCCACGTGGCTACACCCTTACAATGCGATACGACGACGAGTCCTCCCTAAAAAATATACAATTATTTGCCTCCCGTTTCACTCGGAAAATGATGGGGGTAATTATTATCTTGAGACTGAAAGTGAGGAAAGGAACACTCTAAAAATGTTGAAAAAAAATGAGCATCTCCATCTGCATTGCATTATCATTTGTGATGTACGGGTGTACATTGAACTCTTCAAAAAAGTTTAAGTTGTGGAGGAATCCAACAACGAGATGAGATAATTGAACCATCCCTGGTTAGTCAGAGTCAGAGTCAGTCTCATTGAACGAACCCATTAGTGTTCCAGGAAGTGAATTCCATACCAACAAACAAATAGTAGGTATACAATTAAAATTAGCACAAGTACCGTATCTCCATAGCCCGCACGTATGCACGCACAATCGCTCGACTTACATACATGCGAAAACTGTAGAACATGCCTCCACGGCACGGGCTTAAATTTTCTAGGATTTTGGAAACTCTCCATTTCAGAAGACTGTACACATCGAGCTGAAGATTTTTTGCAAATATTAGCACAGAAATGGTTCAATTGGTATACCTAGGTTACCTGATGTAGCGTGGAGTGGATAAAAAGTAGTCAGAAAAAAGGACCACTCAAAATTCGTAGTCGTACATAGTCCGAAAACTCTTAACTATTGAATGTGCATAATTCACCCGGAATCCTGTCAGACAAAATACTCACACACACGCACTCCTTTCAATTATCGGACCGTTTTTTTTCTCAGTTTGATTTATAATGGATGAATGAGCAGATGGGTTCTATCACCAGAAATTCTCATGTCTTCAACCCATTCAAATTCCGCAAGTCTAATCGTACAAATGCTTCTCCTATCCTAACCCCATTACCTTTTTGGCACGGATTCGTCCTTGGATTGCACTGCTACTGCATTCCACAAGAAAACATCATTTATTTACAAACTTTTCTTGCAAAACTTTTTTTTTGGGCTCGGGCTCGCTAAACCCATTGCTCACTTCTAATTTTATCATCGAGTCCCGACTCCCGACCTCCAGCTCCAGGTTCATAATTTCGTTCGATTTATTTTCTTGCAAATAAATGTTTTCGTTATCTATCGGTAGACCCAGGAATAAATTGGCACAAAAAATGACAGGGTCTATTTCTGATTCTGGGGTTTTCACTGGATATCAGACAAATTGCTGAATAGATTAAAAAATAAAATTGCCTAGGGTTGCCTATAGCACAGAGACTTAAAATATTTTAATTCCATGGACACCCTTCATTTGAAATCACAAGCGCACGGCGAGGTCACTTGAATTCCCTGCTGAATCGTTGGTGAAAGTCTTGCCTATTAAATTAATGGTACTGACGGTGACAGGATACTAAAATTAATGTTAATTTGGAATGAGTCAACTAACTGTTATTGACTTCGACATTTTAATTCTTTTGTGGGAAAAAAAACTCACATAAAACTTTTTGGAAAACCTGAAGGTTCGAACCTAATCGACATGCACGCAATCACGCATCAATTACATTACCTAGCAAGTATACAATGTCATTCTTTCTTAATTTCAGTTGTCCACAAGTTTCGAACACTCACTTTTTACCTTGACACATTTACAAGATGACATGACATGATATATTCGAGTGTATGTGTATGAGATATACGATACAACAATTTGTTTATATTTTATTTATAGAAGCGTATAACGAAGTACAGATACAGACTAAGTACAAATAGATTAGCAACTAATCTTGTTAATTACTAAAACAGCCGTGCACTCGTGAAACCTGTACTCAGCCGACAAGGGACCATAATATCTGTTGGGGACAAAAATAATTTTTGTCAATTTAATTTGAGTACGAGTTTTTAATTCTGACACTTTAGACTTCTAGTCATATACAAAAATCGTTCCTTGTAGGATTCGAGTATCTGCTTGTCACGTACTCGTCATCTTTAGGATTTAAACCGGCTTAAAATTTGCATATATTTCGCAAGTGATTTGCAAAGTTGTTTTTTCTTTCACTATGGTTTTAAAGTTACACCTATGAACTGAGGCAAAATAATTTACCACAGGCAACTGCGACTACGACTTTGACTACCAAGCAACATTGTAATGATGCAAGTGTTCATAATCATCTTACCTGTTAAACCATGCGGTAAACATGTAGGCAATTAAGGTTTTAAGAATTAATATAAATATTATGCATCATGCATGGATGACATGCTTGCATGAGTCCGTTGTTTCGGTTAAGAAGCTTATTCGGTGGTTAGTACGCGTAAATAGCGTGTATATTTGCAAAAACAATTACTGTACTGTATTTGTTGTGAATGTAAATTTTAATTAGGGCTGGACTGGAATTTGGATGCGAGTGCTAGACTAAAGCCTATTTCGCTACCTCCGTAAGAAAATAATTAAATATTCACATTTGTTGAGGTATAACTACAAAAAACTGTTGCGAAGGCCATGGTTTTAGTTAATGACGCAAGTTGTATGTATGTATGTAATGTAAATAAAGTAGCAGAAAATCTTAAATGTTACATGAATTGGTATTTAAAATTAATATTACGCAGTTGGAAACATTTGAGATTAGATTACGTACATATGAATAATCTGTATTGTATTCAGTGTGAATGCACTGGATTTTCAATGTCAGGGGATTTAACCGTTTTGTGAATTAATATCACGTAATTTGTTCGTGTTTATGCGTTGGATGGATTGTGTTTCATGCAGTTAAGTTCAATATTTGCAAAAACAGGATGTTTTGTGTGTATTTATTGAAATTGAGCCGAAACTAAAAAAAAACTCTACATAGTCTGTCAGACTAAACAAATAGAAGAATTCTGTACAGATATTTCCGCCATGAGTCATTTGAAATTAATTAGAACCCATTTATTTTCGACAAAGCAATGTTTCCTGGTCTCGTCTGATAAACATTCAATTGATATCCGTTTCCAGTGGGCGGTGTTTGGCAACCGAAAATCTCCACGCAATGGTGAACACAAAAACACTAAATTCTCTACCACACGGTTCCAGTAGTGAACCCATTGAACACCCGAATTGAGAGTTCATGTTCTCAACCAAAACATTTGTGTGTTCATTAAGAATTTATTTGTTATTGATTTGGAGGATCCAAATTTAGAATTGAACTCTCGTCAACTTTTGATTGGGCTGACGTTCAAATATTTCCAAGCCCAACATTTCAGAACTGGAATTGCATTTTCTATTTCCGTCATCGCGATTTTAACTATTTGAGACAAGCTTAGCAAATTTTCAAAACTGGGTCGTGGATTCAACAGTCCATAGATCTAATCGATTCCGAATCCCTTAATTACAGTGGAAATCTGATCATTAGTCAAAATACAGTAAGGATTGCCTCTCTGCATTTCGCGTATATTTTTTTTCGCAACAGTAATGAATGACCTTAACCAAGTAACCTGGAATTAAAAATAATTACTAGAAAACCGGACGGAACTGCCACCCATTTCACCACGGATGTACATTGTAGATCCAATTACAGCCCGGCCATAAAAATTGAATAGAATTAATTGAGCAATTTGATACTTGACTGGGTAGAGTACACGTAATAGTGTGAAAAAAAGTGTACAAAGTGTAGGTTACTTATAAAATACGACGCTGTCTTGACATAATTGCTTTTGTAGAGGCTCTGAATTTTGGTACAGCATGTTTTTTGGTATATATGTAAGTTTTATGCATGAAACGGATATTTTTTATATACGCAATACCGTTTTGTCACTTTACGAGTACTAAGTCCACGGAAACGTCGACATGGACGAGCAGTCATAGTCATATTTTATTTTTGTGTCAATTCCGCCTTTAAATGGCAAGTAATATTATCTCCCGGTACGTTCCCTTGTTTTAAGTTTATCTTTTAATTATCCATCTCATCCATCCTGTAATGGGTTGGGCCACCACTACCACTGCACTGCACTGTCATACCATGAATCGCACTTGACTAAATTGTTATTTGATGGTTTTTCTATACTTGAAGGATATACGACTACGACTGCAGTATACAGTATTTGCATAATTACTTCTGGCTGGGACTTGGGACGAGGCTATTTTTTTTCTGCTACGTTGAATATTGAATTGCATTTGGGAAAATTAACAATAGGGTTTTTTTTATGGTTTCATGTGACATTTTAATGTAATCAAAATACTGGGAACGTTACATTTACATTCGCGTAATGTGTCTGGAGTTCTGTTAAAAATGTTCGTGTGTTTTTCTCGCATGGTACAAATGCATTTGACTGCTGCACCGATAGAATTCTGAACAACTGATTTTACGAAATCAATGTCGAAGGTCAAAATCGAACGACCGTGGAAATATTCTAAACCGTTGAAATATCAGGGTGTCAGTGCCGTGGAATATGTTCGGGTAATTAGAAAAGGAATGTCAAAATAAAAATAGAACGAACAATTCATGCACAGACTCCTTGTTTGTCTGAATCTCCGGTAGATCTTGGCAGCCACGAGAGACATTCTGTCATTTTTATTTTGCCTTGGCTCATTTATGAAATGAAGTCTGTCTGGTTGGCCAAATCACACTCGTCATTTTCTTTTTTGAATGACGACGACGCACGGGTCGTGCCGGGTTATTTTACGTCTGCCACTCTGTATCATCGTCGTACATTCATTGTGTTTTTGTTTTATCCGTACGTACCATTGTATATTCTATTCTAGTTAGATTTTAAATTGACGGAAGGGTTTTTCCTATTCATATGAAGTTATTTTGACTTGAACGGATTGTAATACCAATTTGTCTGTCTGATACGTTATGTGAAAGACAGACAAATCTAAAAATTCCTAACTGTTCTCTGCGGACGGCAATGACATATTTTACTTTAGTTATCTGAGGTCAACGGTTAAGGTCACATTAGGTAGTCAAGTTAATTTGTGGCAGCTTGACTACTGGTATTTTACAGAGGATAATTTTAAATGCCGATTTGCTTGAAAGCGGAAGGAATAGATTGTCAATTGAGCGACAAGGAATTTTTACTCATCATCACTCGTCAGGTTCTGATATCGTCATATCAGTATGGATTCTAAATCAATGAGTTTTCAGACGGATTTTGATTTTCCAAGCTTGATTGATAGGAATTCGGATTGCAAAATGCAACCAGGATGCAAGAGTTACTAGCACTCATCGTATTTCCTTATATTTGATTATCAGGCAACTAATTCCACTCCCCACCGTTGCGATAATCCATTTTGCTGTGCGGACGAAATATTTGATTTCATGCATGCTAAATCAGATTTTTTATGATTCATGGTTTTATTTCCGGACTAATCAGTCAGTGATATTTTCACACACTGGTTTTTTTTACTTTACTTTTTTACTTTTGTTTAAGGGGAAAAATTACATTTTCTGATAAAAATACATTACTCCCTTATAAAAATGTTTTAGTATTTTCGGGAGTAATAAATAAAAACGCAACGACTAAACATTTCATTAATCAAATCGCTGGCGGTGCAGATGAAATGCACTCAGAGTTTAGCACTTTAGATTCACAAGGAAATCTCTTCTGTTAACTATTACCCTGAGGTAGCGACAAAAATTCACAATTGTTCAATCTAATGTGTATTTTACATTTGAAAGGCCTTCCTTGTTAGACATTATGTATTTCAATAATATTCGTCTTAATGCAGACCTGGCCTTGTCTATTAAAATATTACCACGTACTATATCACATATCACATGGCTCTAACTATAACACGAACAGAAATCTGCTTATTGATGAATATCTGCCACAACACAACTAACTTGAGTGTAGGAAAAATGATTACGTACGATTATGAATATTAAATTATGCCA
Organism: Protaphorura tricampata; assembly: GCA_034698835.1. NCBI lineage: Eukaryota > Metazoa > Arthropoda > Collembola > Poduromorpha > Onychiuridae > Protaphorura > Protaphorura tricampata. The sequence goes on from JAQGCB010000572.1 coordinate 16,756, forward strand.
ACCCATGCAAAGAAAATCCGGTAGGCTCAGCCAGTATAGTATCCAGTGATGTGATCAATGTGATGCCATATTTATTTCAGTCGATTAAATAGATGAAAAATTCCCAAAGAGGATATTTCGAGGGGGTTTTGTATTTTTTAAAAGTTGAAATTTTTAATGAGGAATCGTCTCAATTAATTTCTGTATTAATTGAACGGGGATTTTCAATCGGACCGAGTTAACCAACCACACATTATTGGGGGTCTTTGTTGATTTTGACAGACAAGAATAATCTAATATAAACAAATGCTCTCAATTTAATCCCCTTCAATCATAACACTCATTTCACTCCCTCAATTGCGTCATTTTAATGAACTTTAACTGTATCGAACCAAATTGTTTACACAAGCTCAAAATTTGCGGTATATGTCACACTCGTATTTGCAAACTGCAGTCGTCTCCAACTCCTAATGTATTTGATATTTTTGCAATATTGTGAGTTCCCAGTCAGCCTGTTCAGTCGGAAGTCGGATTTCGTTACATTTACATGTCCAGGGTCCAGGTTCAGTTCACGATATTATACATACATATAATCGACCACAACTGCAACTATTATTTGTAAAATTTGACCCCGTTGGATTTGCATTGAATTTTGAGGTCATTTTTTTTTACAACTAATCAACTCAAACATGTAGTGAACTATAAATTTGTTATCTTGACATGACTCCTCCTTATGAGTTGGTCAATTGCAATTGAGTCAACGAGTTTAATTCGTGTTGTCCATCCACAATTCTGTTAATCGTAATCTTCGCGTCGTCCCTGGCCTGGCCTGACTGGGTGGTCAGTCAGTCAGTCATCAATATTTTCATTATCTCTTCACTACTACTCAAAAAAAGTCGTCATTTTATTATTGGAATTATTGGCTAGCCGGCATTCTCAGCATATGCTGAGTGCAAATTATTTATTTGGATAACAATTTAGAGATAAAATTCTCACATTTGGAGAGAACTAACAATTTTCACAACACAAATTTGCCTACGAGTTTTAACAGTAAACCACCAGGTAGTAAAATACGTGAAGTGTTTTTTATGTGAAATTCCTGTGCCGGGAAGAGAAAATTTCATCTGGGCTGATGTCTTTTTGAGGTAATTAGATTGAGCCATCATCAACTCCTGAAGTTCTTATTTGTATTTTTCATATTGCGAATAATCTACCAAAATAACCCAAGAATTTTCATACGAGATTCGGTCTAATACGTATGTACAAAAATAAGATCCTCCGAAACTCTTTCCCATTTTCACTACCCGTTTTTGGTTAGATTGCCAGGGACAGGACATAATTAACCTTTAAATGGAGGAAATTCTTAATCCCCCAGAGAGGCTACGAACCTGCCAATGACATTTTGGAGACTATTTCTGCCTGAATCTGGCAAATAAAACCTTCCCCTTGTACCATTACATTACATTACATACGTAAACCCGGGTTTTCGGTTATTTACTCTACCACTGTAAGTGTATTGTATCTGTATCGTGTGTACATTTTTGCCCTTGGTTGTTTATTATGGACTGACGACGACTGGGAGTTAAGCCAAAGGAAGATGAAAAAAATGTTGTTGAGTGAGACGAAATTTTGGTCGTCCAAATTATACGCGTACCCGCATAACCAAGCGTTTGTCAGCGGCGACGACTGCACTGCACTGTACTGCACGTAAAATTAAAATAATAGTTTAAACACATTACGATACGAACGACGATGGTAAGACTACTGTACTGTACTTGTACTGTGTAGCGTACGTATTTTGGTTATTCAACCCCTTCTTCTGTTTTGAAATTCAGAAGGATTTGGCTATTCTTAACCAGGCTTCGGTGTTGAACCGAAATCCTATGCTGTGTCGGCCCGGTATTTATTTCTCACACTGACTGAGACTGACTCGCATAAGGAAACGATTGAGTTTGTAAACGGGGATTACAAAATGAAACAATGCAAAAATATTTTTCTGAATGTAAAAAGTACACAGTGGAAAAATATTTTGGTAATATATATCGTATTTATTTCAACAGAAATTTGCATAGTGTGTCAAATTATCATTGTGAATCAATTATCACTTTTGTAACTTTTTGTATTGTCAGTAAATACTATAAGCTTCAGCCTTCATTCCCACCTGATAACTGTGACACCAGACAGTGCGTATCAAATAGGTCGCACCTCACACGATTCAATAAGAAAATATGACAAAACAAAATATAAACTTTGTTCCTGTTGACTGTAATTTAATGCAGAGGAATGTCCTTTCGTTAATTTTAATTTTAAGGTAAAAGGGAAACGAATTTCTTTAGATAATTTGGTTGGGACATTTTGTGTACTGTCGAGTCGTGCAAACCAGTCATGAAGTCAAAGTCAATCGGCCTGGCCTTATGAAAATGACAAAATCCACACAGGTGCGTGCGTGCGTCAGTAACATCTGGAATTTTGAAATCTCACCTGAACTGTCATGAGATAATCAAGTTGATGTTGGATAACGTTTCAATTTAAATAGAGAGAAATACAGTTGGTAATCTTCCCTTGTCAATTCATTGTAAGGATGACTCGCGGGGATTTGGTCATACTGTGTATTACCGATACTTCTAAATTCGGGAACTAAAATTTGATTCTTGGCTAGTTAACAATCTGGGAAAATTTCTTATTTTTTATGACCAAGGTTGCTTGCCCATCGTTCAAAAATAGTGACAGGGAAGATGACATTGACAGGGACTTGTTGCATGCATCTCACCGTAAAATATTTCTTACACATGGGAACGAACGTACAGATTTTTTCAAGATCTCCCTTCACTTGAGTTTTTTTGATTTTGACAGATTGACTCCCTCATATCTTTCATCCGCTTTCGGCTTTTAGAGTTTCGGAACCCTTTTATTTTCTCGACGAAGCGTTACAACATGGTGATGGCATTAGTAGAGTCCGCATCCTTAAGTTTCATTTTAGTACGTACTAGTTCAGTATTAGAGTAGGAAGAAGTCGAAGTCGAAGTCAGAGTCGCAGTCAGAATCGAGATAATTTTAGACGTACACTATTCTGTGTGTATTCCATGTTTTCAGTTCAGTTCGGAAAGTTCAGATTCAAATAGACATTCTCAGAAATACATACATAGTAGAAACATGTCTGTACCACGCCGGGTGCGATGGCCCGGCTTAAAAAGATTTGGATTTTCAGAGAATACTTAATTTATTTCATTTACAAAAATTATGAAAATTCGGTTGCAAAAATCTGAGTTTCTACTCAAACTAGAAACTTTGTTCTTCAAACGGAATTTTGAGGTTAAGGATTTCATCAGTTTTGTTGGTTCTCCGGTGACACAAATTATGCATCTGCACTATCGGTAATGAATTTCAAAATTGGGTGTGTCTGTCTAATCTGTAAGAATTTTAAGGTTGAAAAATAATTTAGCTGTTGCTTTAGGCCTCAGCGCTGTAACAAAAATTTTAAATGTGAAAACGAATGTTTACTAAACAAATAGGTTTTTTTATAATCTTGTTCTAAAATATACAAAACATGTTCAGCTTAAGGTAAACTAAAATGTACTCAATTTCTATTTGGAAAGTTTTCGTCCATCATTAATTTTGGAGGTATAGTCTAAAGTTTATCTCATCAAATCAGAATTATAGAATTTTACATGAAGAGTAGCTTCCTTGTTGTTGGGAATGACGAAAGGAAGGCAAGGGAGCAGGCAGGATCCACACACATACATTATGACACGTCTAAATTTAAACTAAGAGATCAAGATGAACTCTTGAACACTCGGAATGTGA
>JAQGCB010000573.1:0-20530 GCA_034698835.1 Protaphorura tricampata
CATATTACTAGAATTTATGGCGGAATTAATCAATTCAACTGTTTGGTTACCTTTGTGCAGTTTCAACCGTAGCTCAAAGACTTGAGAATGTTGGTCAATTGAACGTGAAGCCGAGACGAGTGCTCAAGGGTCATCAAGGCAAAGTCCTTTGTGTCGACTGGTCTCAGGACAAACGTCACCTCGTTTCCTCTTCTCAGGTACAGTATGAAATATGAATTTAAAGATTTAAATATCAAGATGAGGAAAATAATCCGATAGTCAAAAATTTATCGATTGAGAATTTCTTGATGACGTTGACTTACTAAATATTCAATTTGACAACATTTATTTCAGGATGGAAAAGTAATAATTTGGGATGCATTTACCACAAATAAAGAACATGCTCTGGCTATGCCTACAACGTGGGTCATGGCCTGCACGTATGGACCCTCAGGATCTGTGATTGCTTGCGGGTGAGGATCATGTACAAATCACAAGCTTTTATTTATACTTTTAAGTATGTTTTGACATTTTTTGACTACTTATTTTTCAGTGGTTTGGATAATAAAGTAACTGTTTACCCCCTCTCATTGGAAGATGATTCAACGCAACGGAAAAAACCTGTTGGAACACATACTTCCTACACTGCCTGCTGTACATTCCTTCCTAACTCGGATTATCAGGTACAAGAAATGTAATCTGGATATATAAGCTCATTTGGACGAAACCAAAAAATTAACCGATTCGGATTTGGTTGTTGTGCTTAATACAAATACCCGACTTATTGATAAAGTTCAAATTCAGAACAGATCGAACATTTGTCGAAATAAATTGCTCCGACATCTGATCTTATCAATTCTGGTTAATTTAAGCGTCAATGTTATGAATAGAAAATTTGTTTGACTTTAATTTAAAGCCGATTTTGCAATTAAAAGCGGCCCAAACTTGATGAATTGAATTTCTAAAAAATGTTTTCTTGTCATAGATCTTGAGTGGTAGTGGTGATAGTACGTGTGCACTTTGGGACGTGGAATCTGGGTCGAGATTACAGAGCTTCCATGGGCACAGTGGGGACGTCATGTCACTCGACCTGGCTCCTCAGGAAAATGGAAACACTTTCGTTTCTGCTGTAAGTCTTAATTCAATCGTAACGTATGCCAGTTATTGGCAATAATTTTCTACTCAAGACGACCTGAGGTTTTACTCAAATTGAAATTGTGAAATGCAGAAGCTTTGTGTACTTTGCATATTTCGATCGATTCGTTTCCACCGTACAATTGGATTTTAAAATCTAATAAAGGGTTCAACCTCGAATGCGAAGATTTTACTAAGATTCCAAGTTCTGCAAGGAACATTCATATTCGACTAAATAAGATTCCGTTCACGAGTCTGACAAGACGAGAATAAGTCAATATGAATTATGTAGATCCGGACTTTCCGGACTCGAGTTCAAGCAGACAAATTAAGATTTTAATCTTTGACTTGCGCTAGTATTACCATACTTTCTAGAGGCAGACAGATGTGTCAACAATTATCAAAATCGTAGAACGGTTATCTTGGTTAATGCTTGCCTTGGCTTTCAATTTATTTTAACCAATCTTTATGACATTAATAGTCTCCCAGAGGTTACCCGCTTTGCAATTAAAATTTGTTTGCGTAATTAATAATGTACTTGTAAAATTAGGGATGTGACAAAAAGGCACTGATATGGGACATGAGGTCTGGCCAATGCGTTCAAACATTTGATGGACATGAGAGTGACATTAATACTGTCAAATTTCACCCTAGTGGAGATGCAATAGCGACTGGTTAGTTCAAAATTTACTATTCTATTCTAGTCAAATGTCGGTTGTACAAGATTTTAGCTCCTCTCTCTTCCTGTCCCCAATTATGGTCAATATCTAAAATGTATTCAAATCTTGTACCTCCGCCATTGAACTCTGACTAATTTACTAATTTAACCATCTGAATTTTGAACTTTTACACACAGGATCTGACGATGCTTCAGTAAGTTTTTCAACTTAAATATTGTACTAATTAAATACTTTCAAAATAATTGAACTGGACAATTAATTTTTTAGTGCCGCCTTTACGACTTGAGAGCAGACCGTGAAATTGCAGTCTATTCCAAAGAATCCATAATTTTCGGTGTCAACTCAGTAGACTTTTCTCATAGTGGGAGACTTTTGCTAGCTGGTTACAGTGACTACACTGTAAATGTTTGGGATAGTTTAAAATGTCACAGGATATCAATACTCTATGGACACGACAACAGAGTCTCAAGTCTCAAAGTCTCACCTGATGGAACTGCATTCTGTACTGCAAGTTGGGATTCCACGCTAAGGGTAAGACATTTTAAAGAAGCATTAACTTGAATCAAGAATTGAACCCGAGCCGAGGTTGCCCTCGCCTGCGGTCGAAGTTCCATCCACTATGCTATACTACCATATATATTCTTCTTTTTTCAGGTTTGGGCCTAATGATGTTGGATTTCTCAGTTCAGAAAGAAAGTTAATTGTAGTCATTGTCCCGACCTCAAACCCTATGGGAACATTTTTATAAAATATCTTATGACAAAGTGTACGTTTCAAAATGTTGAGCTAAAAAAACATACATTACATTACATTATACTACTACTACTTACTACTAACTACATATAAAACCGACAAACGCAAATCTACGTTCGGGCTATTTGAAGATAAACTAAGCTTACGTATGTATGTACTTACACAATATTATAGTGCTACGCGGTCAGCGCGCGCGCGCGGTGAGGTCACTCAGCAAGCATGCAAACAACATCTATTAAAATCGGCACTTCCGGGTATAAACTAATATGTGCTTACAATTAGTATTACTAGATAAGATGTTCAAATTCCCAATAAAAAGATGATACATTCTTAAAAAAATAAGTCCACATTATACCCAGTAAATAAGCTGCGCTAAAAATGTAAACAAAAAGTCAATAATGAGTGGTCAAAGGGAAATTCATGTCATTACATTACATTATATAAAGTAAACACACGAACCTGATCTACATTACATACATATATAAGTATTGTTATTTGTACAAACACATTGTAAATATTCCTTCCTTCACACTACCAGTAATGAATTAATTAACAGTTTAATTATTTTGCCTAACTGTTGAATTGTCAAAAAAAAATAATGTTTGGAATTGTGAAGACTTCAAGGGCCGCATTGTTACTTTGTAGTAACTTCCAAAAATAATTATTCCCGACGCGTCCCTCCCGCTTTGAAAGCTATTAATTATTAATTTGTAGTTCTTCTAGCGCAGCGCAAATAGCGCTATGCGTAAAATCCCTCAAATCGTGGTGCTGGTACAGAACCAATTAACGAATGTATGAACGATTTTGCCCTCAATCAATTAATCCATACGACATTCTACACCGACTACTTAAGAATTTAAAGAAACCGATATTATTTCACATTTTTTGATTTCCATTAACTTTTTCATTTTTATTACTGTATTAATTTTTTTTTTACAAACTGCTTGGATAGAACAAAAACGTTCCTGCGTCTAGAATCGTCGCCAAATACTTTTTTTGACTACACATAAGCAAAATGTTTAAAAATCCTAAAGGCAAAGTGTTATACGTTAGCTTAAGTCTAAAGACTTCTGTGAAGCCAAAAGTTAGTTTCCCCGCACCAATGATGCACTGATTTGAGGCTGACAAAATGTGAGTTAACCAAAGAGAGCGAAACTATATACATTACATACATACTTATTATAACGCGATGGAATTCCCGGTGATCTCATTTTTTATTGTAAATGCAACGTACTAATTAAGTACTAACCGATTAATCGCCAAATTAGGAACAAAGTTTGCACACTCATATTGTGTAGACTGACAGGGGTGTAAGTCCCTCGGCAAAATGTATTATTCAAGTTTTGTTTAATTTTTTTTTAAATCACACTGTAAGTATACGGATCAGTTTTAAGAGTGCCATCCGGAAGACGATTCGAGCCGACTTGCCGTAGAGTACAAGTTCTATCTCCACATCATTAGCTTTACACCCGTTAATTCGATTTCTATTGTTTTTACTAACAATCTATGTAATACACCTAGTTTGTTTTTGCAAATGCCTCGTATGTTCATTCTTCCAAAAATGTAGAGAACGACAAATAAAGGAATACCTTGAAGACAAACTGAAATTTCATTTTGTAATATTTATCGCACAATTTTGTGGTATCGTCATTAAATCTGTACAACGAATTAGGGAGCAGGATGATTTCATCTTAACCTACCCCAGATTTTATAATAACGAACCAGTTTAGATTCGAGATCCATGCTTATTCTCTAACTAGTAATGATAATAAACTTATAGTTGAGCTAATTTATTTAAATTCACATTAGCACATGATTCACTCTAAATACAGTAAGTGTGTTGTGAATTGTAAAATTCATGTAACCTCGAAATCATTTCCTTCGCGTACTGCTCGTGGTACTCGTTAAACTTTGCATATACATCAAACGATAATGTTCTGATGACGTCCGACTATTCATGTCAAATTTTGGTTTAAACAAACTAAACAATTCACGCCGAAATTTTTTCCCCAGTAGGCAGTAAATCATAAAATTAATACCAGAATTCATAGCTACTAGAGAGTTAGCAAACATTTCCAAAGTGGTCGGCCACTCATGAAACCCTAAAATACGACATATACTGAATAGTCCAAAAGGAGCATTCGCAATCCAGAAAACTGTTACAATACACCAAAGCATTTTGGTGATATTTATTTCATCCATCTGAGCAAATGTCATTGACTTCCGCCGAGAATTTATCACTCGCACCTAAAAGTGTACAAACAGAAAACGAATTACTTTTGAGTTAAGTCTAATTTTTCGCGTAATATTGTCTATACTTTAACGTGCATACGTTCTGACAAATGGCGAAGTTCAAAACTGGGAGAATACAGAAGGGTCCAATGTACATTACCACAGCTGTAGCCCAACCACGGTAGAATTTCATATACAGTTTCGTAAAATATAAACTGTCCTCGTCATATTCTTCGGTGTCGTTCTCAGAACTGACGTATTTATAATTGTCTGCCAAATTTTTTGGCCGTTCAATTGCGGTATCGAACCATCTTGGCAGGTTGAAAATAATTGAGAATGCTGCAACTAGAATACTTCCAACCACAGCTCGTTTCCTCGTGCAAATATCACGAGCGTAAAGAGGCAGACAAATCGCCACATATCGTTCCACCGAGACCAAAATTGTTGAATACACTGAACCAGTGTGTCCTTTAAAAAGACAAAACTTTTAGAAACGTTTCTTTCTTTTAATTATAGTTGTGGAATAACGTACCAACTTTACGGAGTGGATTTGTAATGAATCTATACACAAATCGTGAGAGATTGTACTTGAATCTTAAGGTGAATGATGGGCATGTGCCCTCCATGGATGGGATTGCATATGACATCAAATAACTCAGAAGCAGTATCGAATCCCAGAATGCCAAATTAAGTAGAATAATACTATATGATGATTTCATTGATGGCCGTTGAAAAATTATGATGCTCAAAACACACCCGAGAATTCCAAATACACAAATGAAGGTCAAGACTAAACCATAGACGACGAAACATGTTTCGTCAAGTTCTTTAGAACTATCCATGTCACCAAAAGGCTGCGACGAGTTGAGCTTGCCAAAGAACTAGTCCTAATACCTCACGATGGATCAATTGGGATCAATTCTTATTGTGAGGCTGTCAATTTCCAAATTGTAAACACTAGGAATTATCTTTACCCAATTTGAATGTAAGAAACCCCGTAAAGAAACACCTTCACAAACAAGCCGACACTCTCACGATATTTGTACCAAATATTGGACACCGACTGAGGTTACGCTGAATACTGGAAGTCACCGATAGGTTGAAGGACAATTGCCAAACTAGTGCTTGGTCACCTTAATTTGTTTGCATTGCAAGATCCCAAAGTATACATTTACATTTGCTTATAAGGAGTACAAAATTAAATTAGAGCTAGATTGCAAATTGTTAAGCTAATCATTTGTTAATTTGTACACGGGCGACCGGACCAGTTTAAAGTTTAGATTGTAGACCCTGGCATTGATGACCAGGAAAGTGATCAATTAATGCCTCAGCTCTGTTAAAGTTTGGAAACGCTTGCTAGCACGAGTGGATGTAATAGCAATATAATTTGTATTCTTACTGGAATAAATTACACGGTAGAACTTGCTGAAGGATTTTCTAGAAACTCTCACTCGTGTACGAAATTATTTTGATTGCTATAACAATTTTCGATATGTTTGGTTGAAGTACTGAAAATTATTATACACGAAGCTTGATGACATTTTCAAAAAGACGAGGAAACAATAATTTTAGAAAATTGACTCTGGGAAGACAAACAACAATGCTTATCGACGCATTACCAATAGATTAGCGGGCATTCGGTACTCTAAGTGGATTACCCAATTTGAACACACTTCGTGAACGGGAAATCGGATTGACTATTACTAATTGTCAGGAACCAAGGGTTCAAGGGTCTTTGTAAGGTGACCATCATTTCAAACAAATAATTGTCGATTGGTATGGGGGGTTGGAGTAATTTGGTTTCTCCTTTAACATTGTTTTCAAAAATATATAGGTTTATGCAGCCAAATAACAATATGGCAAGTTGGACGGCCAGGATTCAACGTAAAGGAGATCGACTGGGACGTCTTGTCCTACTAATCTCTGCACTTTTTCTTATGTTTCTAATCCTCGACTTTTCACGGAAACAAATTGAATGTGAACCCGAATATTCGAATTTCTCAAGTTCATATAATCGGTCTTCCCCACTTATTTTTATCGGAGGATTTCCACACTCTGGTGGAGATCTTGCTCGTAAACTTCTAAATGTTCATCCAGACATTCGATGCATCTCAGACTCTATAACAATTCCAAAGATGTTGAAGTTGTTAGCAGGCTGGAAAAAATCTACACAAGAATGGGCACGTTTGACCTTAGCTGGGGTCACTGACAGTGTTACTTCAGATTCTGTAGCTGCATTCATCATTGAAATACTCTTTGACCGCAGTACAAGTCGGAAACATCTTTGTAATGAGGAACCATTTGCCGTCAAAAATGGAGTCACTCTCGTCAGTTTATTTCCAAATGCCAAATTTGTGTTTATGATTCGAGACGGTCGGGCTGTGATTCACTCACTTCTCAAGAAAAAAATTAAGATTGCTGGATTTAACTTCACGAATTTTGAAGTCGGATTGGCCGAATGGTCTCTCTCTATTAATTCTATGATAGAACAATGCAAGTTACTTGGAGATCAGCGCTGTATTCGAATTAAATACGAAGATTTGGTTTTGGACCCAAAGACACAAATAGAAATATTGAATGAGCACTTGGGTCTTCCAATCCTGGAGAATCTAGTCTATGAGCATTCATATCTAGCAAGTATCACAGATAAATATCTGCCGTCATTGACGGAATGGGTCGGACGTATTCCAGTTAAATTGGTGGAGAGAATGCACATGGTAGTTCCAGTGCTTGATGAACTCGGGTATGACCCAAGGGCAAATCCTCCAAATTATGGCTCACCCAATAATGTGGCAGAATTTAACTGAATTACAGCAATTGAGTCACAACCTAAAATGTTAGGGATCAAATTGATAAAAAATAAAGGTTTTCAGTTTTGTTTTATTTGATTCTCAAAATTATTGTTTCACTAAACTACTGACCATAAAATTTATAAGAAAGCCGACACCTCATCGCTTTCGGAATTCGTCTCTCAGAAAATATGATTAATTGTATGTTAAAGCTGACGTGTCTGAATTGAACTTTCCTTCTGCCAAAATTTCGATTAATTAATTCTCAATTTAAGCTTGAGTTACGGCGTACTGAACGTAAACATTGTTTGCTGCAAGTTGTGATGAATGAGACGTTCTTGTACTGACAGATTAACATAAGTTCTCAAATAACAAAAATCTCAATAACAAATCAATCACAGCTTTCAAGACAAGAATGATAAAGTTGATAGATATTGTTATTTGAAATGTAAATTCCTCACTATTTGACTTGAGATTGTGAATCTGAACGAATGGCCATTTACATTACTCTTGCAGTGTACTGAAATTGCATGTGAAAGTGCATACTGGAGCATAATAATTAAAAATGACATAATTATTTCGAAATGTTTAGTCATTCAAAGTTCCGGGATTCCGATGAAACAAAATAGTTTCATTGATGGATTTAATACACAAGAAATCCATTAAATACGAATAAAAAATGTGTGGGTGACGGAGAGAATTTGTCGTAACTTTTATCTATAAACGATTGCGATTAAGTATGGAAAAATTCACCTCTTCATAGAAGTTGCTTCGTAGAACTAGGACAATATAGATAAGAACTCTGGATGAATCAGCAATGAGTGAATTTTGGTCCGTAGAAACATTAAACGTGATGATGCATTAATGTCCAGTCCACTGCCCCGGATATGGTATCATATCTTGCTTTTTTTTGCTCGTATCTAGACCTGGTTGTGATTGTGATTAAAATTCACGAAGCACAAGTCCACATAAATACATCCGTAATTTCACAGCTACCTGGTTAGTCAATCCGAAATGAGGAAAAAATTACATATAGTTTCAAGCCGGTATTTTATTAAAAGTAAACAACAATGTCAAATTCTCTCTTGTCTTCGGATGATGAGTCTGACGGTGGTTTCATTGCTTACGAACAAAAAAGACCCAGTATAGACTCCATGAAGAGCGAAACGGATTCTGTGTTTCAGGTGAGATTTGATACAGAAATCTTAACATTCACAAAAAAATAGAAGTGTAATTCAAAATTCAGAGAACTTGACATATTATTTTGAGCAATTATCATATTTGGTTTGAATTTTTTATTAACCACATTTCATTGCCTGAACTTTTTAGCAATCAACACCAGAACCGCAGAATAAGGTGGCGGAAAATGGTTCTAAGAAAGATAAAGATACTTCAATATTATCGATACCCGACGCCGATGAGGTAACCGGCCCTCCTTGGTCAGAATTGAGCACAAAAGAAAAATTCTTGAAAGTCAGTTGGGCCATCGCAAAGGGGTTAGCCCTTCTTGCACTTCTCTACACTTTTGTATGCTCTCTGGACCTTCTTTCATTGGGATTTCGACTGATTGGAGGTAGAACAGCTGGAGAAATATTTCGAAGAAGTGAACTCCTTCAGAATCCAGTGGTAGGGGTTACAATTGGAATTTTGACAACTGTATTGGTCCAGTCTTCATCAACGTCAACGTCAATCATTGTCAGCATGGTCTCTGCCAATTGTAAGCAAATTATTGTATTTGCGAGCTTTTGAATTTTCGAGAAAAAAATGAACTATAATATTTCCGTCACAGTTTTGGACGTAAGGGTGGCTATCCCAATTATCATGGGAGCAAACATTGGGACATCTATCACAAACACAATCGTTTCATTCTCACAAGCCGGTGATAGAGAAAATTTTAGAAGGGCATTTGCAGGAGCCACAATTCTGGACATGTTTAATTGGATAACTGTCATCGTCTTACTAATTGTAGAAGTTGCTACAGGTATGAGATTTTAAAGCTGAAACATGTAGTCGCAATATTAGAAGGGCTTGTGGCGACATCATTTTATTAATCAAAATGTAAACTTGATTTTACCAGGTTACTTGTACCATTTGTCCGGTGCTATTATGAGAGGTATCATGCCGGACACACAGTCCGGTGGTCAAATTGAATTGTTGTCTGTGATTACCAAACCATTTGTAAACCTCATAGTCCAACTAGACAAAGATGTACTTGAATGCTGGTCAACTGTGAACTGTACAGATGCTGATAATGCGTCATTACTACGGAAATATTGTTCTTCCCGGGAATTGCCAATCGAAGTCCGTGAGACTCGTACCAATAATCAAGGCGTCGTCATTTCGGATGTAATGTCATATCTCGTTTTAGAAATCAGGGAAAAATGTAAGCCAATTTTTGCCTTACTCGCCGAAACTCAAAAGAATTTATTAAAGACTATATAACTTTTCTAATTAGGCGATTATATCTTTGAGGGAACACCCATGAGTGATGCTGCTGTTGGAGCAATCGTCCTGGTTGCATCTCTAATAACATTATGCGCTTGTCTCGTCGGTATCGTGAAAGTACTCAACTCGGTTTTACAAGGTAATATTCACTCAAAGCGGCTCTTGGAAATCTTAAAATTACCCAAGTTTAATTTACACCAGGACATATGGCTACCGTTATCAAGAAAACTCTGAATGCGGATATTCCATACGTTCCTTGGCTTACGGGATATTTGGCCATTTTTATTGGAGCTTTGATGACATTTTTAGTACAATCGAGTTCTGTTTTTACATCCGCTCTAACTCCTCTCGTCGGTCTTGGTCTAATTAGTTTGGAGCGAGTCTATCCGTTGACTCTTGGTTCAAATCTTGGAACAACGACAACTGCTCTCATTGCTTCCATGGCAGTTGAAGGCGACGCATTATTTGCATCCATACAGGTCAGTTGCTTCCCAAGTGCATTATTTTATAGAAGTGTGCATTGCGCAGTGTAATAAACAACAGGCTTATTCCACGAGGTCATGGGTTCAATTTCGGTTCCCTCCATACTTTAACTATACCGGTTCAAATTCTTTATACCGATTTTAAAATTCTGTTGAATGATTCCAGATTGCTTTGTGTCACCTGTTATTCAATCTCACCGGAGTCCTTCTATTTTACCCGATTCCATTCACTCGGATACCAATTCATATGGCTCGATACATGGGAGATCAAACTGCCAAATATCGGTGGTTCGCTATACTTTACATGTTGGTCATGTTCGTAGTTTTACCATTTATTATAATTGGATTGACACTAATTGGTTCAGTCTATGTTATTGTTTTTCTCTCGCTCGTAGCCATATTATTAGTATTTATTGGGACTATAAATTTTATTCGGTGGAAATGGCCGGGCATTCTACCTCCGTTCTTGAAAACTTGGAAGTGGCTCCCGCTCCCGCTTCGGAGTTTAGAACCTTACGATAAATTTTGTATTAAATTGTATTGCTGTCGAAGGATGGAAGCGGAGAAAGTATTAGATGCTGACGACGAGACTTCTAGGGAAAGTACAACATATTTTGCGGACACCGACAAAAGCCAAAGTAATTTGATTGTAGACGAGCCTACTACACGGAAACGTTTAGACACGTTAGTTTGAGTCACTGTGTACTTATGTAAGAATTTTGTATAATGATTTTTAGGGTACTAAATAAATAGCTCTGAAATATTACTCTCAAACTCTAGAAAGTATTGTCTAAAGCATTTAAATTATTTGAAACGTACAAGAAAAGCCAATATCAGACTGGTCGTGAATATGAAGTAGTTAGCAAATAAATTAATTGAAGATGTCAGAAAACTTGGAGAAGATGTACAGAGTACAGTGTACGCTTTTAATGAGTAAGTTGGCAAAGATTGACAACTTATAAATATTTTTGAATAACAAGTGTAAACAGAGAAATTTTAAGATGAAATGTCAACAACCGCCGAGCCTACTATGTCAATCAACTCTTTCGAGGTGAAGGTGGCCACCCATCTTTGCGTTCCAATTGATCGAGGAATGAAACTATGTGTGTAGGAGAACTCCGCATCTGATGGAATGTCTCTGAAAAATATTACTTTTTTGTAAACGTTTTGATGGTTTTTTGAAATACGACTCTCCTATCTCACTCACTTCAGTTGTAGTGACCCAAGTCTGGTTAATCCGGGACCCTCGTAATTGACTTTGCACGCAGTCAAGGTTCGTTTAATTGGGTTTGTAAAACTGAAAGTGACTGTCCCAGTTTTTCCAATTTGAAGGTCCGGGGATATCTACAGAAAATTAGTTAAAACCATCTAGTATAATCTAGACAAATATGGTTGCTACTGAATCAATTTCGTTACCTCCAAATTTAGAACAGGTTTAATGACCTGAAAATCATCCTCTTCTGACCAACTCTGCTTTGTTTGGTCCACATGACAAATGGCAAATATTTTCATGATACCATACTCGACTAATTTGTCCATGTATTCATTCGGTCCAACACTCAATTTCAATTCCTCTCCTGAATTATAAAATAAGTACAATCGGTAGTAACTTCATTTTCAATTGAAGTGTTTCGTTACATTAACACTAACATACTTGACTCAGGTTGTATCTGAAAACGACTGGTTGCTCGTTTAACCACTTTGGCCCGGACACCGGTATAATAAATGCTTTCTGCAGACAAATCTGCATGTACCGAACGTACTTCAGAAGATTTGTTCTATAAATCCA
Source organism: Protaphorura tricampata (assembly GCA_034698835.1). Lineage (NCBI taxonomy): Eukaryota > Metazoa > Arthropoda > Collembola > Poduromorpha > Onychiuridae > Protaphorura > Protaphorura tricampata. Next base: position 12,284 of record JAQGCB010000573.1, read on the forward strand.
TACATTTTAAAATCAATCGTTCGGTATTCGGTACTATAGTTTAGTAAAATGTCAACCTTACGTGAATTGTAACAATCACGGCGAACGGTTCACCAACAGCAACTCTGTCTAAATCAACCAAATCAAACTCTACATCGGAGACGCTCTGAGTTGGAACTTCAAAAAACTCGGGCGCACGGGATGTGCCTCGCACGGCGTTGTACAACGCAAGACGTTCAGACCGAGTTCCTAGAAATACAGAAAACGTCCAATGAATTATACAATTGAAATGTATTTCAGTCCATGTTTCAATAAATATTTTCCGGTATTTAAATCTGGAAAGAAATCTGGAATCTGGAAGGAAGTATTCAGAAATAATTTTGCAAATAAAGGTTCTGACCAGGGATAACTCAGGACCTTACCTTCCTTCCCTTTGTACTCGTTCACAACGTCCTGGCGGTCTGTATCTCCAGTTGGATCAAAGAAATTGGGTTGTTTTGTCAAGATTTGTCGACCAATACTTGAGAAAATAAAACAATACAAATTATTGTACCTTGAATTGACATATAAACATGGTATATGAGACAAGCCCGATAATTTCAGCTCTCACTGGTATTTGTCAGAGGTAACCCGAGAATAACCAAATGTTGTAGTTTCATCTTTTCTCCACTTTACATAATCAGCATTCACTTCCGCAAGAACAAAAGGAACGTCATAAGCAAACCCTGCTTGACCTTTGCGAATTGCTTCTAAGGATGCAGGTCCACATTGGAAAATACCTTCACTGGTTTCCTGCATTCAAGGTGACGATTTAATATTTGAAAAAAGTGTAGCACAAAATATCGGGGTACGAATATTAGTGGGTCAGCATGCCTGTGGTGTAGCGTCAATTGCTTGCCATCCACCATATCCTTTAGGCAAATCTGGTCTGGCCATCCAAGCATCATTCCAAACATGAAAGTTCCAAATTGAGTCTTTGCCCCCTGTTGGATTGTGGGGGTCAGACTCGATTTCTTCATTATTCTCATCGAAATATGTGTCAATTGTGAGGGTGGCGTTCGCATCATGGGCTGACACCAAATTTGACACAACCCGGCAAGGAATTCCAATTGCTCGGCATACTGTGGAAGAGACGGATTTCAAGTTTGTATATCATAATGAAATTTGGTTAAGGCATTCCGGAAGCCATAACCATCTATGTTCGTTCTTTCTACGAATTCGTATGATTATACTTCAAATTTTACACTGGTATGTTTGCGTACCCGTGCACAAAACGCCAGAGAAGACCCAACATTGTCCATATTTGACAGGCTTCAAAGATTGAAAATATTCCTCCAAAATAGGCACAGATCCTGTCCAGGCAGAAGGAGCCTGTCCATCCTTGTATTTACCGTCCCAGCGTCCGACAATAACACCATTGTCGTCATTCGAATTCACCTAAACATACGACAAAGAAATAAAATAGTTAAAACTCCAGTTTTCAAGGAATCATGAATGAAAAAAACAGTCATACGATTTCAAGTTCGATTTAATTTAAGGTTGAAATAAGCGAGACTCTACCCCGGAAACTTCTTTTGCGAATAATAATAGCTGCCTTGCCCTATGTTAATTACTTTTTGCTAATTGGCACATGCAATAAAATGTGCTAACTTTCCTTTACTTCGGTTGTGTGGAAAAGTACAACGCCAATAACTTCCTTTTTGTCAAACAGGAAGTGGTAGGAAATCGATGTTCCATTTATTTTGACCGGATTACAGAAGTGTACATTTTTACACTAATTTTGTCGAATTGTGGTAAACTTGTAGAATTACCATTTTGGATAAAGCTCTCGAAACCAAAATTGGGTTTCCTCTTGATGCGAAAGGAAGGCCAGACTTTTCTAAAAGTATGCTGACTAGGGGGAGCACAGAATCATCATGCTGTCCAAATATCCATTCGCGTCCTCTTGAAGAGCCATGCGGCCCAACCCAAATTTTGCCAAAATCTTCTAGAACATATTCATTCAGCAGGTCAGGGTCGGACATATAGGTTGAATCATCTAGTAAAAATGTTTTCGGGTTTAATAACTAGTAATGAGTAATAATTGTACTAGCAATATTGAAATGTATTTTACAGAGCTCCCACGGATTGAATAAGATATAGATATCTTCTGGGCTTCGATAAATTTGACGCTTTCCCACTCCACCAATTGATGTTTCAACAATGCAAGTCCAAATTCCCACACATGATTCTGGGCTTATCCGGATCTGCAACGCAACCAAGTTACCCCATTTAGTTGTTTGATGTATTAACGATACCTCATTTTGAAAAAGCCTAGAATACATGCGTACCTCAAGGGAAATTGCGTTTTCATCATGTCCAATTATTCTTGCGGCCCAAGAGTTGTCTTCACGAGGAAAACTAGAGGAATTCACTTTGAGCACATATTGCGTTCCTCTACCAGGTGAGGGAGCTGGACCAAAATTGAATGCCAATCTAATCGAGTCATTCTCTTCGTCATATTGTCGATCTGGTGTTTTCATTGCCATGAAAAAAGATTGACCTCGGCGAAATACAGCAGTTCCACGTTCGACTAGTTGGAATTTTGATGTCCGGTGATTTTTGGCATTGTCCTCAGGATACAAATATATGCCACCGATCTGAAGTGGAGGTGCAACCGTTAGTGCTGCACTACGTGTGCTAATCCCATCCGAGTCAACAGTTTCCGCATCCGCTGATTTTTAATATAAGTATTATTTAAAGTAAATGAGTGAACTTGGAGAATTCGGGTCGATATATATGGGCTGAACTCTTTTATTCGATTGAATGTATAGGGATTTGGCAAAAGTGCCTTTGGAAAACAACTGACAAAAATTATTTAATGGTATTGGTGAGAGGTTAGACAAATTGGTACTTCGTCCTTCAGTTTTATACTTGAGTATTTCATTATGCAAGTAGGATTAATCGACTTGGCATTCGAATGCTCAAAAGTTTATAATGTCGTACTACTTTTAAAATAGCCAATAATTGTTTCTCTAGACTTCTTAGTTTATTTAAATTGTATCGACTAACCAATTAATCAATGTGTCAGTGAAATTAGGGTATGGACCAGTATCTTTAGAATTTTATGTTAGGCGGCATAGGCCATGAACCCGGACACAATTTCGGGAATCGCTCGTTCGCTAGTTTCGTAGTAGTAAAAGTAAGAGAATTGGAATGGTGATAAAGAAAATGGGTAAGAAATGAGATGGGAGTCGATGGCGGGGAGTTCGGCGGAAAAAGATTAATTCATTGAGCTTCTTGGATTACCATTAAGAAGTTTTTCTTCTGCCTCACGATCAGCAGCCCGACGTTCCAAATGCTCCCGTCGTAGACGACTCACAAGATTGGTGTGATAATCATCAAAATTAGAATTGCTCCTATTATCTGTAACACTCCTCTCCATTTCCTTCTCTTTCTCTCTTCTGACTCGGAGAATATTTTATTTTCTTCAGCTCCTTCTGTAACTTTCGAATAGGAACACATATACAGGGCGGGCCAGAACAACTGTGTATTGCAATAAGGTATTGTAAAATATTTCATTCGGTAAGGGAGCAGATATCTGACGAATTTTAGTCTAACAAGGACCAATGACTAGATTAGAGATGAAAACTTCATCGGCTCAACCAGTGGTCTTATTTCAGTAGCATATACTACCCAATTTCCCAAAAAAATTAGGATCGGTCACCGGGTCACTTCGTAAAGAGACACAGATCAGACAACAGAACACATTCCAAATTCCATTTCTAAACTGTATGGAGTTTTATTGAACACAATTGAACGAATTGAACTCCAAATTGAAATTGTCACTGCTACTCTACACAACGCTGAAATTAACATTGCTACCCAGACGAAAACGGAACGATTATTCTGACGCACCCTGTAAAAGCCTCAAGCCGACAGTGCCAGGAAGAAGATTACACTATACGCGGTGAAACATTGCAAATAAATGTGTCCGGATTTGGAACCAAGATTAAAATCAATACGTGCATTGACGTTCTTCCTTGAGATATTCGCAAAATGCGAATTTTATAGAGCAAATTAAATTACCTGAGAAAACTCAAGACACCCCGAGAAAATAAGTCGATTCGTGTTACGGTAGAAGAAACTTTGGAAATCCGCACAGGCACGCACTCCACAATCCCAATCTCACCAACTGAACAAAGTTGGGGTTCAATAACTTAATTTCTAGTGTTTAAGAAAATTGGGAGAAAGGAAATTGAATTCCAGGTCAACTGTATTACATAAATCCCAGGAAGTCGTAATTCCCTTTAAAATAACTGAAGCTCAGGAAATCGTGGTTTGATTTCCTTTCCGCTATACTTGGCCTTACACAGTAGTGTTCTGATTTTATCCAGTGAATCCAGGCCCAAACCATAGCTGTGATAAAAATTGTACGATTTGCTTCTTATCCAGGTTTTTAAAGGAAACGCAACCGGTGAAATGGTCGGGTCAAAATGTTCTTTACCACATGACGATACTACAAAGAACCAAAGGAAGAATGACACCACCATGCCTGCCATAAGAATAGAACCTCCACACTTATGAACATATATCGCTTATATTTCATACTGTATTTAATTTTCATTTAATTTTTCAAAGTTCTTTTAATATTTAATTTAAAAATTCAAATATCGAATGACAATTTCTTTTCTGCACTCCAATTGCTGCGATCTGGGTGATCTGAGTTTAGTAGCGACGAACTAGTCAGTTATAGTAATCATCGCAGACCCGCAAATGTCTATTAACTGTTTAGAATAGAAAGTTGCGACCCATCGTTGAGTTCCAACAGCACGTGGGATGACTTTGTGAGTGTATGTCATTTCTCCGAGTGGGCTCACCGAACTTGAAGTACAGAAAAATAGAATAATTTACAACTATTTTCAGTACAACAATAAAATAATAATTCCCAAATCTCAATTGCTCACTTCTTCAATTCAATTGTCCCGAAGCGTGTGAAACCGGGTCCCTCGTAATTAATTTTACATTGAGTCAACTGCTCCTTGAGAGGATTTGTAAATCGAAATACAACTTCAGATTCTTTGTTAATCTTCAATCCAGCCTTTCCAACCTGCAAAGATTCAATTTATTAGTATAATTATGAACTTAATTTATTTGACCGTAATCTTTTAACTAACATCGATGATTAAAGGCGGTTTCGTCACTTGAAAATCATCCTCTTCAAACCAACTCTGTTTTGTCTCATCCACGTTCGCCACTGCAGAAATCTTCATAATTCCATACTCAACCAATTTGGTCATGTAATCATTTGCCGTCACTGTCATTTTTAGTTCTTCGGCTAATATTTGAATAAATGAGAATTTTAAAATCAAGTATAAAAGTATCAGATTCGGGGGAAAACCTTGAAATTCCAGGGTGATTCAATAAAAACCTACAGCTTTTCATTTTCTAAGAATGGAAAGGACAACCGATCAATGATATTTTCTTACTATCATTCGGATCAACAACAAATTTTCCAGACGCTTTTTTGACGATAGCAGATCGAACTCCAGTGTAATATAGACTTTCAGCTCCCAAATCTGCTTGAATTGTTCTCGGTTCCGAAGAATTATTCTATAAGCCATGAAAACGTCAGGTTTATATTTTGAAATTCTCAGATTCAGATACGGGTTTGTTCAGCCCGTGTAGTACTAATTGCATTCTGTGTAAGTTAAACCCAATACTGTAAAGTGTACCTTGATGGTCATGAGCACATCGAATGATTCTCCAATCGGCACGGTATCCAACTCAATCAAGTCAAAATCGACATCACTGACTTTAGTCGATTCCAAGTCAAAATATTTCGGGGCCCCCGTCGTTCCCCGCACAGCATTAATGAGAGCAAGTCTTTCGGACCTAGTTCCTGTTTGGATCGAAGAAAATTAGTCAGCAAAAGGGGAGAAAATTATAATGATAGAATTTAATGGGGAAAGAATTCTTATACACAGGGTGTACCATTATAACGTTCTCGCGCAACTTGCAGGTTGTGCCTTATCACTACGACTTTAGTTAAGTTACCGCGGCGTAGTTTTTGATTGACAAATTCTTTATATAAACACACTATGAAATGTATATCCGTTGGGGTACGAATATATGACACGCCACGTACATAAGAAAAAGAGCTTTGTTTTGGTAAAACATACATTTACTACATTACATTGTATTGTATTTTCATTCGCAGACGAAACTGAGAAAATCGGAAATGGAACTGAGGTGGAAATTCAGACCAAGGTAAAAGGAATGAACAGTTGTCCGTCAAGATTTCGCAGCTCGTAATGGGAACTTAATTGGGTTAGCACAACAGAAACATTATTTACTTACCTTCCTTGTTTTTGTAGTCATTAGTTATGTCTTCCGCGTCTGTGTCTCCTGTCGGATCATACGTGTTGGGCTTCTTTGTAAGAATCTTCCGGCCGACACTGCGGGAGAAAAGGAAAATAATTGGTCATGATTAATTGGAGCAATATTAAGGGTGAAACTACTCGATTTCTCATTAAAGGAAAATTCTTCGGAAAGTAGACTCGGTTTGTTTTCCTTATAATACCTGACTATGCTACGTGCAAATTACTAAAAACATTTTATCAAAGTTCTGCTCTGTGTTCATGGACTCAAGGGATTCAACTACTCTTTCCACTATTTTTAGGCTTAATTCCCCTCTCGAAAATTAGAATTAATCGTCCCAAGAATCAGGAGAGTAGTACGAGTATCAAACTGAAGGCCAGTCACTACGAACAATCTCAGACTCACTGGTAGTTGTTGCAGTTCATACGACTGAAACCGAAATCTGATTTGCGATCCCGCTTCCAATGAACGACGTCAGCATTGACCTCAGCCAAGAGGAATGGAACGTCATAAGCGAAACCAACTTGACCCTTCCGAATTGCGGCCAGAGAAGCTGGTCCGCATTGAAAATTTCCTACAATAATAAAATTTTAATATAACACGGATACAAGACTCTCAAAATTAATTTTAAATAAATACCGTCACTCGTTTCCTGGGGCGTTGAATCGATTGCCTGAAATTTATTTAGCGTATTTTTAGTTCAATGTTAAACGGACTAAGAAAATTATGCCAAAATGTTAAACATACCTGCCAACCGCCATAACCCTTCGGGAGATCAGGTCTTGCCATCCAAACATCATCCCAAACATGGAAATTCCAAATGGAGTCCTTTCCACCAGAAGGATTATGTGGATCGAAGTCCATTAATTCATTTTTGTCATTGTAGTACATGTCCACCGTAAGAGAGCAATTGGCATCATGGGCAGAAACAAAATTGGTGACCACTCGGCACGGCAGCCCAACAGCTCGACAAACTATTCAAGCACACTCATTATAATTCAATAGGAATTTATTTACAGTAAATTTGACGAGATCATTAAGTTCCTGACTATCCTGACAATTCCAGCACATGCTGGTATTCGCAACACGCGCATGTTAAAATATGTATTCGTTTGGAATGCATTGGGGACTGGGGTAAAAAAAATTTGTGCCACGAAAAACTTTCTGACTTGGAATTGAACCCGGACCCTCACATTACAACAACACCACGAATGCGCCCCGTATAATGTAAGTATAAAAAAATCAAGAAGAAAGTAGGACCGAAAATTAATTCGAAAAGTTGTGAGATAGAGAAGTTGGTTGCATAAATCACACAGGTGCATGAGCAAAATACACCGTGTTGCAAAAGTAAGTACCCCTATGGCAGTTTTTCCGAGCGTAAAGTTTGAACTCAAAATTTTATCAGTTGCAGTGAACCGATTTTCATAATTTTTTTTTTAAAATGAAGTCAGTGAAATTGTCTTCAAGAATCACACAAAGAGTTAAAATCCAGACACTGTTTTCGGAAGGTTATGGGGTCATGCAAATTGTCCGTAAATTGAAAGTCTCAAAAAGGACCGTGCGGAAGTGGGTCAAAAGCAAAACCGTTAGTGACCAAAAAAAATCGGGAAGACCAACAAAATGTACTCCGACAACTAAACTAACGTTTAGAAAAGAAATCCGTGAAAAATTGGGAACCTCGAGCCGAAAATGTGCCCATGTCCTGAACACATCCGAAAACTACGAAAATCGGGGTAAGAAAATTTCATACAAAACGATTCAGCGGCAACTGAAAAAGACGAAATGGGGAAAAACTGCATATTAACAACCAGCAAAACCTCTGATGAGTGAAAAAAACATAAAAGACCGAAAAAAATTTTGTGACTTCGTGAATAAATCCGGGTATTTGGCATCCGGGTGAGTTACCCG
>JAQGCB010000574.1:0-20521 GCA_034698835.1 Protaphorura tricampata
TAAGTATTTCACGCCCGCCCAACCGTCTTACAAACGGCTTGGTAGAACAGTTGTCTGACTTTGGCTACGAATTATTGAGAATTAGTGATCAATAATAAATAAGTGAGCTATCGAAGCTAAAGATCAGACTCTTTTACAGATCGTATGCAGCACCAAGGAAGCATAAGAGAAGCAACTTGGAAAACGGTAGTAGAGCTTACGAACCCACATTGCGCAAGGCATCCAGTAAGCCAATGTTTAATTATCATAGAACATTGAAGCAAAAATATTAGTTATGAAAAAAATGAATGATAGGCTAGTTTGTGTGAATGGAAGCGATACCTCTGAAATCATTTTGTGACGAAGCGCATGTGTTAATTCGATGGAATCAATTAAATGTTTGGAAGCAATAGTATGATATACTTGTGTAGTGATGAGGAATGCATAATATGTTAGTTTGCGTGAATGGAAGCAATACATCTTAAATCAGCTTGTAACAAAGCGCATGTGTTAATTCGAAGGAATCAATTAAATGTGTGGAAGAAATAGCATTATATACTTTATACAGTCAGGGGAAATGAATTATATGCTAGTTAGTGTGAATGGAAGCAATACCTCTTAAATCAGTTTCGGACGAAGCGCATGTGTTAACTCGATGGAATCAATTGAATGTTTGGAAGCAATAGTATGATATACTTGTGTAGTGATGAGGAATGCTTAATATGCTAGTTTGGGTGAATGGAAGAAATACATCTTAAATCAGCTTGTCACAAAGTGAATGTGGTTAGGTTCGATTCGATGCAATCGATTAAATGTGTGGAAGAAATAGAAAGTATATAATTATATACTTTATATAGTCAGGGGAAATGAATGAAATGCTGGTTTGTGGAAGAAATACATCTTCAATCAGCTTGTAACGAAGCGAACGTGGTTCTTCGATGCACTCAATTAAATTTGTCGAAGCAATAGTCTTATATACTCTATCCAGTAATGAGAACTGTATGAATGGTAATTTGTGTGCATGAAAGCGATACCATCCGAATCGATGTGTAACGAAACGCATATTGTTATTCGATGCAATCAATTAAATATGTGGAACCAAAAGTATTATATACTTTATATAACGACGAATGGAAGCGATATCTCTTCAATCAGTTTCTGAGGAATGATAAATTAAATATGCCTTAGGTGTACAATTCCGCACGGCGTTCGTTTAGTTTTCAACTATTTTATTATTTCTTCAAGACCGAAAGTGGAACATCGTCTAACAATGTAAGTATTTTTACTGTAACACTCTCGAAATCTCTAAACTCTAAACTTACAATGGAACCTCAGGAACTGTAACCCGCGGATTGACCTGAAACTTGGTGTGGTGGTCAACCTGACCTTGGTAACAACTAATATCGACATCCTGTCGGCTGACATTCAGATGCGCGCAGCGCAGCTGCGCGCGAATGTCCGCGCATCTCGAAGGTCCAAATTAATACATTACGCGAGATGGGGTTTACCATAGGGCGTCAACATTACGCGTGACAGTACGTGTGGGCATGAGCAAAAAACCTCTCGAGGTTTTTTGCTCATGCCCACACGTAAACGTGGGAAACGTAGCACCTGCAGATTAAGCACATTTTAATAGACTAGACTCCGCGTTCTCAGAGAATACTGACGATCCTGTCAGTCAACTTGACCATTGACAACACTTGAACCATTGACAACATCATGATCAGATCATTACTTAAAAAACACTCTTGGCTTGCTTGCGTATGACCGTGCGAAATTTAGCATTCGCTGAATGAATTCGTCTCCTGATAACTACTGACAGAGTAGGATTTCACATAAACCTGAACCCAAAGTTATTCGTCCAAACTCCACACCGAAAGTTGACTTCAACCCATAGTATCTGGTCTCTGAAGTTCTGAATATATTCTTTTCATCTCACAAATGGCAAACTGTGTTGTACTTATGCTTCAAATCTTTACCCTGCAAACAATTGAAGTAAACCAGTACCAATGTATTCCGCAAATAGAAGACGATCAAAATTCTTTTGTAAGTAAATTTTCTTAGCTGTTTATCGGAGTCCGTAATCCAGGAAATTTTTAGTTTGACCATGAATTATATTATATTAATTTTTATTTAGAACTTTCAAAAATATGTGTATGCTGCTGAGTACATAGATTGGGGGTATTGGCCAAAAAGTTATATTGAAGCGACTCTGGATACCCGACTAGAAGCAGTCAGAAACTTTACAAATAAACGAAGGTTTGATTTCATTCAAGAAGGATCTCTTGACCAGTCAACCTTCTCCATCAAACTTGCCAATACCGGTTCCTACTTGTTTCCTGACAACAATAAACAGTTGATCACCACAAACAAATTATTAGAAAAAGGAATTATCAAGATAAATCCAGCTCCTGGCACTGATCCAAAATTCTACATGTATTTAAACAATACAATGGAGCCAATTGTGACACCGGACCAAAGCGAACCCGTCAGATTTTATTTAAAGTCCATGTATCCTAATGAGACAAACGCCGAATTTTTTTGGTACAGAAGAGTTTGAGAGATACCTATGGAAATGGACTAAACCGGATATACATTCGAACAACATTGAACCAAATAAGCCTAAAGGTTTTGGTGAAAACAAAGCGGAGAATTATCGAGAAGTTTTGGGTCTAATGAATAGATCAACTTGTGATATGAGTGGCAAAGAAACTTTTATTCGTGGAACATACATCAAAGAAGAAGTTGGTATTCATCATGAAATATTTTTACTTTTACTACAACAAATTCAATTACTACTCTCAGACAAACCACTCAGACTTTTTTATGTAGACCAAGTTGGAAATGCCGCTCAGATGAAATATGCTGCGGCATCACGTTTGGGCTCTAACAATGGTACTTTAGCAGGTTATACATTTTCAACGGATGAGTCCGAGAGGTGGGCCATTACTTATGGCGGTAGACATCAGCTCGCTATATCAAACGATGGGAGAAATGAATTAGTTGTTTTATCGGAGACCAAACGTTACGTGTTTGATAGATTAACTTTAGAAGCCATGGCCTAACTGATTTTCCTGGTGCTCATGTCTACTTTGATTCTCTTGGTAGTACTAGCACGAGATTTGAAGTTCGTCCGTACGATGAGTAGGGAAACAGTGCATTCCAAATGTGCGGGAAATGAGAAACTCCCGGATCATCAAATCCGAATCCCAACTCTCTACAAAAAGGGAAAAGGCCCTATTTTATAAACGTGAGTATAGTTGAAGATTTGAGTAGTGAAAAGAGAAAAGTGAAGAATTTTGGTCTTATAATTCGAAATGCGGTTTTGAAGATTGAGTAGTGAAAAGTGATGGAAAAATGCACCGCATTTCAACTTTTCAAGTTCGTCTTATAAAAGCAAGCCCAAGCGCGGCTGAATTTGAGTAATTCCAACCTTTCAATGAAAAGTTGAGGGGTGGTCCAGTCACTAATCAAAGTCTGATTTCCCAGTGAAAAACAATTGTTTTATTCAGTAACATGACTAAATTAGTCGAGATTTCTTTTCCATTCACACAACACACTTACTAGACTTTTATTAAAGGCTTTCGCACACGGCCGAAGCTGAGGGGCGAAGGATGTATGTTTTTTGCACTCGGCACTCGTCCAATAGTATACCCTAGGATTTTAGCACGGATTGGTGGAAGAATTCACAATTCATTTCCGTAATCCTATCTTAGTTCCTGAAATTCTTAAATGAACTCAAGAACAACCGATTTCGGAGCGACTGGAACAGTTTTGGAGTCACCACTGCTGAGAAAATAAATATGACATGCAGTTGGGTGTTTACATACCAGTGCGAGTTGGGGATTTTGGAAGAGTGTTCTGAGTGACGTCATTTTTCACAGAGTCAAGCCCATTGAGTAAACAAAAATTCCACTAGATACAAATAGACCACACCCTTATAGTCAAATATCCTGCAATTATCCTTCTGTACTTCAAAATGCACTAATTTACCACCATATGAATTTGATGGATAATTATACTCTCTGAAATAATATTCCAACATCTTTAAAGAATTATGAAGATTGTTTCAACAAAGTTTATCTCATTTTCTTAGCAGTTATATAGGGAACCTTATTGAAAATCCCGTATGCTTACCAGAAGTGTAAACGGGTCAAGAAAACCCGCTCCGATACGATAAGGATCGGGTCGGGCCGACATTGAGGAGGTATAAATTTCTCGGGTCGGGTCGAGCCACCATTGATTGAACTTAAAGTTTGCTGGTCGGGTCGGGCCACTGAAATAAGGGCAAACAAATTTTTGGGTCGGGTCGGACAAACCGTGCTGAGAAGTATTACGGGTCAGGTTTCGAGATATCATAGTCATGCAATGATGAATACTTATTTTATAAACCATAAAATCTAATATAATGACTTAATTCAAATCGTAATACGTTATTAAAAACAATTTATTTTACGTTTAATCCTAATTTTATATAATTATATCTAAACACCTTGTACTATTTTACGGTTATGTTGGAAAAACGAGTCGGGTCGGGGTATAAATTATCATTAAAGAAATTGTCGGGTCGGATCGGGCTATAAATTATTCAGAAAAATAGTCGGGTCGGGTCGGGCTACAAAAGAATATAAAAATTTCAATGGGGTCGGATCGGGCCTAATCACTCATGAATAAAATCGGGTGGGTTTGTATAATTTGGGCCCCTCTAAACCACTAGTTCTTACCTATTTCAACCGACAGTGTGAAGGCCATTGGTTGAGGATACTAGATAGGAGGTTGATTGTGCGCGTGTCAAGTTATCCCAGGTAAAAGGTACCGCCACAGCCAAATTTTAAAATTTTATAACATAGCCCCATTAGGCTATTCATCCATCGGACCCGGAGCGCACTACTCAACAATGTCCCATGAATGATCAATTTGTGGCCAAATCGTCCGTGAGCGTGTGAAGTTATCCCAGGTATAAGGTACCACCACAGCCAAATTTTAAAATTTTATAACATAGCACCATTATGCTATTCATCCATCGGACCCGGAGCGCACTAATCAACAATGTCCCATGAATGATCAATTTGTGGCCAAATCGTCCTTGCGCGTGTCAAGTTATCCCAGGTATAAGGTACCACCACAGCCAAATTTTAAAATTTTATAACATAGCCCCATTAGGCTATTCATCCACATCGTACAATGAACTATGAGAGAATTCGGTTCGCGTAATATGTGGTTGCAATTGGATACACAACTTATTCGGATTTCTACCACAACGGAGGCGGTGTTAGTGCGATATCTTCCCCTACACACGTTTCTTGTTCTAGACATAATACATACAATTTGACGAAGTACTGTTGGGTCCTTTCCAAGCTTCAGCGGCGCAAAATTCTATCCATAGGTTTTGGTTTGCGCAAAATTCTATCCATTAAAACCGAAAATTGAGGTTAGATGTAACTCTTTTTTTCATTTGTGTGGAACTGGAATCGGAATCGGAATTCAAGTTTTTATATGAATTGGAACCCGAATTCCTAGAATTAGAATCGGAATCGGAAAAAAAATCCGATTGCCAGCCCTGAAGCTCCCTCGTTAAAGTTATTTTAGTAAAGACAACGGCACAAAATTTTTATATTTCATGTACATAGAGAATTCTTTCGTCCTTCGTTAGTGCTCAGTATGTGAGTGTTTGGGGTGGGACGACGACATTAAATAATTTTAATAATTCTTATTAATTAAATAATAGAGAGTTCGGGCTTTTCGATGTAAAACGTAACCGTAAAAAATTTCACATAAAATTTTTTACGTATAACGTTTTACGTATGATAATTCATGGTCATTTATGCGCACATTTCCGGTTCGCTATACGGTCGTAGGAGGTTAGGTGGTTGCTGTAAGTAAGTTTGGTTGCGTGGTAGGTTGTTGCGGTTGCTGAAACAAGTATTGGCCGCTATAGACAAGTTGTGGTCGGCATGGCACGTTATGCGGTGACGGAATACGTGCGTGGTCGCTAAGGATAGGTGCAGGCGGTCATTACGTGGCGGTGGTCGTAGAAACGGATACTGGCCGCTGTAGGCAGGTTTCGGTAGGCATAGCATGTTATGTGGTCATGGAATGCTGACGTGGTTTTGAAATGTAGGTGCAGGCGCACCGTACATGGCGGCAATCGCAGAACTTGGTAGTGGCCGCTAAAGACAGGTTCTAGTTGGTACGGCAGGTTGTGCAATATCACTGATACCGTACGTGGTCGTTACAGGTAGGCGCGCGTGGACCGTGCGTTATGGCGGTGGTAGAAACGAGTACTGGCCGCTATAGACAGGTTATTGTTGCCATGGTACGGTATACGGTTACTGATAACGTACGGAGTTGTTAGAGTTAGCCGCGGGAGGACCTTATATTGTGGGTTTTACAGAAACTGGTACTGGCCGCTATAGACAGGTAGTGTTTAGCATGGCACCTCATGTGGTGGCATAAGGAGAAGGTGGTCGTACTGACCGCTATGGACAGGATGCTGTTTCCATGTCAATGGTCTGGTCACTGATAGCGTTCGCACTCGAGTATATACGAACAAGAAGGTGCGTGCGGACCTGAAGTTGTGGCGTTCGCAGACACTAGTATTGGCCGCTATGGACAGGTTGCGAATGGAAGGCTCGTCGTCTGGTTCACAGAATGCGCAAGCGGTCGCTACATCCAGGTTCAGATGGACGGTAGCCGTCGCATGTTTACTGGGCAGACATGTATAACGTAGTACCATTTTACGTGGTACGTTACCGTAAAATTTTACGTGAAAATGTTCACGTAAAATCCCTTTTCCGTAAAATTTTACGGAAAATATTTTTACGTATTACGTTTTACGTGAAAATCCCGAACTCTCTATATAAAGTAAAAATGAGCTTGTCTGACTGACAGGGTCAGACGTCTTGTTGAAGAATAATTTCTTGGTTAATTTGGTAGTTAGTGGTGTGGTATTTTGGTGAGGCAGAGAGCACCGATCACATTGAATGATATTAATTAGTTCATTTAACTAAATTGTAAAATAAAAATGAACTCATCAGAGTGGCAGACATTTTATTGCTCAACCATTCATGATGCAAATTTACATTTGTTGAAGCATAATATTAATCATCATGACTTGTAGGTGAAATAAAAAAAATATTTACTTAAACTTGAACTGCGCAAAATTACAGGAAAAGATAGTGTTATTATTATGTCTATCACATTTTTTGCATAATTTATTTACCCAACTTAAAGTTATTTAGGTATAATCATAATCAGGACAACTCATTTTCAGCGGAAAGATAAGAGGTGCATATGCTGTTACGGCCTTATGTGTGAAATTATGCTCGGTTCAAAGAGTGGAAAGAAACCGAATCGAACCGAAAAATTTTGGTTCTCCATTTGGACTGGAACCGAGTCGTTGTAATTGTTGGGTTCAGTGCTAAGCTAGAACCAATTTATTCGAAATTTTATAAAAAATCACAATTCCTCTAGTGAATTCTTTATACAATGCATCGTAGAACCCCATTTTAGTCGTCAGTTAGATCAATTCAATTTGTACAACCAAAATTAGATAATTATTCTATGACTGGTCTAATAAATACACATTGACTGACTCATTAATTAAGATTTAACCGAAGACACACAATCTTACTTATAAATACGAAATATATTTTGGATTTAGTCCAAAACAATTTTAATATTAGTTTTTTTTACGAAATATAGGTCAAAAAAGTATCTACAGGTACACTTTTCTTTTAATGTTTACCTTTACTTTTACCGTGTAATTTTTGAATTCAAATTCCTGCTTCCACACGCACACTTTCGCTATTGTATGGATTATGGATGACCAATCTGTGTACATATATTTAATTGTACGTATATGAATCCTGCTTGGGATGTAAAACAATCAAAGGACTTGAACATTCCAATAACGCACATGTTGCCGGTCCACGTGACGTTAACTATATAATTACATTCTCAAGAGATGCGAGGAGATTGTGTTGTTTTCATCTATTTAATTATTATAGAGTGAACTACTACTAATACTAACTACTGTACCGTCATAATGAGCCGTGACGGTAAGCGAAACTGCTAACTTTTGTCAATATTTTATTACAGGTTCCATAATCATATTTCCTCATTATACATAATTTTACTCGAATTGAATCGGACCAATAAATGAAGAAACAAAATGTTGTATTTAAATTTAGTCACAGTTGATAGATATCAGCAGATCAACTGTGATTCAGTTGACTACTCCATTCGGACTATAACAATTAATTTGAATGAATTCTAAGGCGTTGGAAACATTTCACCATGACTCAAAAATCAAAGAGCGTGTGAGATTATCAATTATTTTCTCAAGATTCAATTTTTGCACATATCGTTAACACGTACTACATTTACACTGTATCTCCAGTGATAAGTTAAACTAGTCACATACTCACATACTCAAGCTTAACTGTAATACTTGTTGACAACGGAATGACTCATTCCCTCCCCGTTCTACAGTTAACAAGGGATCCTTAACACATGCACACTCAAATTTGAACGAACTGCTTTTACCAAATAGTCCAAATAATTTGAATTAAATGTAATCATAATTGTGTTCCTTGATCACAGACGGTCTCTACCCTACGGTTGGATTAAGGCTGACGGTGCGCAGAGGAATTTTGTTTTTTGGTCAGAAGTTTTTTGGTCCACTGACCAAAAATTTTTTATTGCAGATCTCCACGAATCATGCAGTTTGGAACACTTTTTCCCTCTATAAAATTTTTTCAAAAAATTTCAAAAATTTTTCCAAGTTTTTTTCCTCAGTAAAGTTCGGTACAAAGATGGGCACATCTCCAAACCTTCACTCATGATTGTCCCACTTGGTCATAAGGATGTCCCAACTTGCCCCAAAGGTGTCCCAAAATGCCCCAAAAGTGTATCATGATGCCCCAAAACTGTCCCATGTTGCCCCAAATGTGTCCCAAAAGTGTCTCATGATGCCCCAAAAGGGACACCCATGAGGGAAGATTTGGAGATGTGCCCATCTTTGTACCGAACTTTACTGAGGAAAAAAACTTTGCCCCAAATGTGTCCCAAAAGTGTCTCATGATGCCCCAAAAGGGACACCCATGAGGGAAGGTTTGGAGATGTGCCCTGCTTTGGTCAGTGGACCAAAACACTTAGAAAGTTTCTCTGCGCACCGTCAGCCTTAATCCAACCCTGACCTACACCCTTACAGCACCGTTGGAATTACGTTACGAAATGCCCCAGACTCATACAATTTAGACAGCGTTTGTTGAGACTCCCTCGTTAAAGTTATTTTAGTGTGGACGACACCACAAAATTATATTTTTTATAATGGAGTAGAATTCCTTGGTTCGTACGTTAGTGCTCAATGTGTGAGTGTGAGTGGGTGAGGCTGGTGTTATTTAACAATTCCAATTAATTAAATATTAGCCAAATAATTAGTTCCTTTAGAAAAAATGAACTCATCAGACTGGCAGACATCTTGCTCAACCATTCAAGACGCAAATTTACATTTACTGAAGTCAAAGTTATTCAGTGATGTAGTTTTTCTTGTTGGGGAAACTAAAGTTCAAATTCATGCTCATAAATTGATTTTAATGTCCAGGTCATCTGTATTTGAAGCCATGTTTGAAAGATGGGAAACTCAGAAAAAATGTCAAATAGAAATTCCTGAAATTACATACAAGTCATTCCAGTTATTTTTAGAGGTGAGTGTCTTTGAGTAAATATTTTAAAAAAAATAATCATGAAATTTAATCTAATTTATTGCAGTATATGTATTCAAATACATTTTCTGTGACGGTAGAAGACGCAGCAGAAGTTCTTTACTTGGCTCACAAGTACAACTCAATTTACCTTGCAAAATTTTGCTCTGATCTTCACAAATCTGATATAAAAATTGAAAATGTGGTTCACATTCATCAAGTTGCGAGTAGATTGGATCAGGAGGCTCTGCGTACACAAGCCATGGAATTTATTCTCAGGTATGTTAAGATAAATAAGTGATGATTTTTCACTCTAGAATAAGATGTCATGATCTTATATAAAATGTATTTAAAGGAACGGAAAATCTGTTTTTCAACATGTTGGATTTCTTGAAATTGATTACGAGACATTATCTACCCTTTTGAAAAATGATACTCTAGTTGTGGACGAACTCACAGTATTTCGGGCTCTTATGAGGTACTATTATTCTTTACATTAATTTTAACCTACCCTTTTATGGAAGAATGGTAGTATGTACTAATTAAATTCTTTAATACTTTCACACGTTTTTGTAGATGGGCTGAGAACATGTGTAGTGTTCAGAAACTAGACAATACAGGAAAGAATAAACGGGCTACTTTGAAAAGCCTGATCCATTTAATTCGATTCCCTCTCATGAGAACAGAGGATTTTACAAATGAGGTCGTGAGAAAAAATAAAGGAATTTTGACAGACACTGAAACAATTGAAATTTATATGGGTTTCACTACTGTATCATCTAATAAGTTGGTGGAACCAATTTTTTGTTTACGTTAGTTTTTTAAAACGCTTTTACAATCACGTTGTCCCACATTTCAGGACAACTTTGCCGTCAATTCCGTTCAACAGAAGGAAAAGACGTTCTCCAAAAACATACAAAGTTGACCTTTATAACCCAGGGGCAGGATATTTTCAAAACACAAGTTGTCGGTCGTACCCGTATGCTTATGATAGTCGTACTGGTAGTGGTGCAAAATACACGTGTCTCAACTGTAATGTAAGTTGTTAGAAGTCTAGTAAATTTTGCAATACCTTAGAATAGCTTGACATCCAGTCGTGAATCGTGATACTTTAACTATGTTTGTTGTAAATCAATTAAAAGATTCAGTGCGAGTGAAAATATTTTTCTAAATGGAGTTGAATTGCATGGGTTTGGAGATCCTCGCAATACTGATTTCGGATCTCGCCAAGAATTTAGAACTTACGGTTGCCATGAAACTCATTCATGGTTCCGATATTTTGTCCACTGTCAAAGTTACGTCTGAACAAATGAAAAATTTATTGACAATGTCTTCAACAAACATTGAATTTGACAGCGAGGTTCCTATTTTGAAGATTGATCAATATGAACTTAAACTCACATTCACGGTAAGCCTAAATAAATGTGAGGCGTAAGCATAATTTAACATATTTTGTAAATCTGAAGGGATGTGCCACTGATCCTGATCGTTCGATCTTAAGTTCAAGATGCGAAGGACAAGGGCAACCCACAAAATCTGCAAAAGTGATTTGTGGAAATACTAGTACAACTTTTTCCTTCATTTCGGAAACAATCCAATGTGGACTTCAAAAAGTACTTGGCTACTACGGATATGGCACCTGTAACAGCATCTGCCTTTGCTCAAAACAACTCAAGACCATCTACTTTACACTTTAGATAATTTTTCTAATGTATTGTACAACTCATTATCAAATTTGTATTACAAAGTCCTAAAAAACTTACTCGTCAATTATTGTTAATTAAAAAATTATCATTAATTAAAAAAATTAAACCTCAACGATTTTATTCTGTCCGTCCGTCCGAATTAAATAAATCTACTATAATAAAATCAAATAAAACTAAAAAAAAATTTGCAGAAAGAATCTTGTTACCGTTTAATATCAACATTTAAATCATGATTTTAGAATTTGAACCAAACTCCCAGTCGGTCAGTCACAGATTAATTGTAAGCAGGTGCAGGGTTCGGCTGTATTTGACTTACATGATATTATATATAAATTTTCAAAAATAAGCGTAATATGAAATTCTTGGATTTCATTTTGTAGGAATGTTTCTAGCGGCATGAAAACATGTAGGCTAAACATATAAAATTTTCCCCTCTCCCGTGTACTTCTATTTGTTTTCATATTTAAATATCTGGAATATTCACTCAAATCGATAACAAATAATGCTTAAAAATAGCCAGAGTCCAGTTGATTGTGTTTTTATTAGAACGAACTTTCATGTTTTATAAATGCACTCAACTTTGAGTATTGTGACTGGAGTTTTGACATCCAACGAGCTGAATATATCTTATAAACTCTTCAAAATCTTGCAAATATTTAACAAGAGTACTTAAATGTAAAATTTTTTTCAGCATTTTCTGGTGTTGGTCGACTTTTGACATATTTCAGAGATTGAATTTTGCAGACCCACACCGGTTTAGTCCAATATGTACACGGTCAGTGTGTAAGTCTCCCCCGTTGTAATTATAGATCCCATCCATCTTCGTCCAAATTTTTCCATTATAAACAACATCTTGAATTTCATTTGAACAAGTGAATGCAATTGTTGAGTTAAAAACTTGCCACGGACTTGACCCTTCAACCTCGACCTTCAGCATGAAGACTTAACTTTGCGGATTGTACTCGAGGAATTCGACATTCGTAGATTTTAACTCTTCTTCCATATTTTCTCCATAAATACAATCCTAATTTTTGAGCACCTCTGGTTGGTCCTCCACTACATGTTTGATAAGTTGAGTCACAATTACAACCACAATCATTTCCTCTTCCGTTCACTGAGAATGATGATGTTAAAATAATTGACACAACTATAATTGTGAGTAGAAATGACACAGTTATGGTTTTCGTCATTTTTGAACAATTAATGAGGATTTACTATTGATTTATGAAATGTCTCGTCCTAGTTCCTCTAATATTTTGGCTATACTAAAGTACTATAGAGTACCATTTACTTTACATGAGTGAAAACGCAGTTCTAAATGCGTATATTATGAAGGCTAACATTCATGAGTCATTAAGTAATTTATATTTAAAGTTTAAACATATAAATTTATCAAGTTGCAAATAAATTTTATCAGGAGGCTCTGCGTAGACAAGCCATGGAATTTATTCTCAGGTATATTACAGATAAATAATTGATGATTTTTTTCTCTAGATGAAGATGTGATGATCTTTTATAAAATATATTTAAAGGAACGGAAAATCGGTTTTCCAACAAGTCGGATTTCTTGAATTTCATTAAGAGACATTATCCACCGTTTTGAAAAATGATAATCTAGTTGTGGACGAACTCACAGTATTTCGGGCTCTTATGAGGTACTACTATTTCTTACATTATTAATAAACCGCCCAATCTCAGAAGATCGAATCATGTAACCCGTCATGAATTCCATGATGTAATTCAATTCAATACCATCACACCTTTACATCGCAGATGGGCTGAGAACATATGTGAAGTACAGAAACTGAGCAACACAGTCCAAAACAAACGGAATGTTTTGAAGAATCTTATCCATATTTGATTCGATTCCCTCTTATGACAACAGAAGATTTCACGGGTAAAGTCGTTAGAAAAAATAAAGGGATTTTGACAGACCGAAACAATTGGAATTTATATGGCTTTCACGACTGTTTCATTATCCAATAATTTGGTGGAGAAAACCGATTTCTTTGTTTATGTGTTAACCCTCTCCGTATATAAGGAATGATTGCTAATTTCAGTTTGACCTCTTGACCAACTTTTAGAATTTATTTTATTTTCTTGTTCCTGGCTATATTGTCTGGCTTTGAGAGTTTTACAGTCATCCTTCATTTCAGTACAAATTTGCCAACAATTCCGTTCAACAGGAATAAAAGACGTTCTCCAGAGATATACAAAGTTAATCCATATTGCGCGCAAACAGGATATTTTCGAAATGAAAGTTCTCGGCAAGCTAAATACCAATGTGTCTCAACAGTAATGTAAGTAGCTAAGAAGAATTATAATTGTTGAGATCTCCGTTAAATACTTTTGGTTTCTAAAATCAACTCAGATTCCGTTCGAGTGGAAACATTTATTTCTCGTACGATCTCATCCTATCCTCGTAAATAAAATATTCTTAGAATCACATCGATCATGAGAAACACAGAGGAGGTCGTTCAATAGGGACAAAAGACGTTGTTCTCTCGAAATATACACAGTACGTGTTGACACTGCAGGGTCTGGATATTTTTTTGAAAGTTCAAGTTGTCGGTAGAACTATGGGACCAGTAGCATTACCAGCTTTATTAAATTTGGATGTGTCTCAACCTTAATGTAAGTTCTTTATAAGTCTAAGTGTCAAAATTATTATCATTCAATATTTTGAGATCCAGTGTACTAAAACATTAAATACATATAGATTCAATTCAAACCGAAGCATTTGTATGAATGGAATTGAATTGTATGGGTTTCAAGATTTTCACGGGGGGGTCAGTATACTATGATGTGCCTGACCTGGAGTCGGGCGCGGGCCTCGTAACGAGTTCTGAACATTAATTTATTTTTAATTAGTATTTCTAGAAAAACCAGACTCGGGTCAATTACAATTACATCTTAAATTTTGCATGTAATTTGTAATTGTAATTAATTACTTTGAAAGTTCTTGTAATTGTAATTTGTACTTGAAATTACTTTTTTCACAATTACATTTGTTGACTACTAACGTCTAAATGAGGTTCAGGGTATTCAACGATTAGAGGTGTGTTTTTACTGCTAAAGAACACACAAAATGTGAAATTGAAATTCTCTTGAAACTCTTCAGGCACACACGTGATTTAATGTTAAAATATTAATAATTGCTAACCCGATCGCTGTCGTCTTCTCCGCTGAAATAGAAACATCATAGAATTTTACACCTATCGACGTACTCACAAAGTCATACACTATAGTATGAATTAATCATTAAAAAAAAACAAATCAGTTGATAATCAAACTTTGATTACTGAGTCTGATTATGTAAGTATGACTAAAAATTAACCATCATTTAATTTAATGGACATCCTGAAGAAGTCTGTTATTGAATTTTGTTCTAGTAATTACATGTGTAATTGAATTCTTGTAGTAAATTCTTGTGACACATGATGTAAAAGCCAATGGCCACATCGTTCTGCATGAATTTTACCCTACGTTCATTCATTCGTTTCGTATATTAGTGAACGTAAGTTAAAGAGAATGATCTGGAATTATAAATCCCGATACCTAATATACACGCTCAATTTTATGTATGCATGTAATGTAACTATATATTCTTTATTTGACCTTTGGCCGAACGCGGAAGCATTATAATTTTTTTTCATTTCTTCACTTCAATCTCAAGCATAAGTGTAAGTTAAGAATTTAACAGCACAGTTGGCAAGTTATGGCTACGTGCCATAACGATTACGTAATATCACTGAAGTGTGGAACGGAGTTCGTCGGTGTGCTCTCAAACCCCTGCATTCTTTTGTTCTAGTCATACACTTGACCATTGCCACGTACGCTCCTGACTTTGCCGGTAACAATCAATCGCAGTGCCACGTCATTCAAATAAAGAAAATTTTGAAATGTAAGTACAATCAATATAATCATAAAAAATAAGATGAAATATAAGCTAGAAAGAACCTCGTTAAAACGTTCGTGAAATGCCAACGTTACACTGTAATGACTCAGGGGAATAATTAAGACTAGAAGACAAAGCAAACATATGTGTGTCAATGCCCAATCCTGTAAATGATGAGTCCGATATTGAATGTTTTTTAATTAATAAAATGAGTCCAGAGCCACCAGACATTGATGAAATTGATTTTGATTAATATTTGTCGAGGGTAGAAAGGGAATGTCGGATTATGGAATATACTTATTTTAAGGGATGGTTTAATTTTTAAAAAAAATTGAGTGAATCCAAAAGGAAATAATTGACACTATTGTTGACAAAATGCTACCGAAAACGAAACCGGAAAGTTTAGTAAATTATTATTAACTCAAAAATATTGACGTCTGAATAAACGTATCTAATTATCTGTTTGTTTAAAATTGGTTCGCATTAGACATATCGTTCATACATTGAAGCATGTCATTATTTTTGAATCTCTAAATTAATTAGATTCGGATCCGGACCGATTCGGATAAGGAACCACCCATTAGATCTGAAATATAGTCACATAATCTTCGGATCCGATTTGGTGCGAGCTCTACTTTTTGATGACTTAATAAACTTTCTAATCCTAATCTTCTGTTCTAATATTTGAAGTATAGAAGATGCATCTCTCTGATGGGGTATGTTCATTCGTATGCATTTTGCTGGTGATCACATTCCCATATGTTAATCCAAGGTGCAAGAAACATAGCACCACGACTACTACTACCACCGAAACTCCATTCGGGATGGGGAATGGGGATCATAGTGTCGCGTACCAAGGTAAAGCATTGGGGAAATTCACCTTTCAAGATAATAAAGGAGTAACCCTTACCTCGATAGTGCGTAGTGGAAGTGCACGGATTTGGACGTCCGTGGGTTTTGACACTCCCAGTTGCGGCTTTTACGATAATGTGATTCTAGCTGGTTCAGGATCGAGTATCTTTGTACCTTACACAAATAAAAAAGTACTTTATTACAATGTTGAAGGCACTCGGTGCGGAACTGACAGCGAAGTTAAAGTCATTGTGTATCCTGGTAATGTAACTGAGCAAACAGGTGCACCAGGAAATGTCAGTGCAGCATGTCTCAACAGAAGAAAAGACTGTCCCTAAAATATTAACAATCGAGAATTGTTTGTACGAATTACACACGCGTGCGCGAAGCATATGATTATAAATATGTAAGGAAGTTTTGGAAACATTATTGCATATGGATTTGTAAATAAAAAATATAATTTGTCCTTGTATTTATTTCTCTGTCATATATTTGGCAAAACTGAAATTCTAAAGAGCGAAACCTCGGAGCGGCATTGTTGTCTATGAATTTTACAACTTCTCGAAAGTGTGAAGATTTTCTCTGCAAAAAAAACTTCAGCTACTTTAAAATTCGAGGCGCGTTACAGGATACGGTAAACTTAGAGTAGTATAAATGTCATATCGGGACAATACGTATCAAAATAATAGCTAAAGCAACTGAGTGGCACCTAGGAGCAGTCATTGAAGGCCAATGCCTCGTCCGAGATTGAACTGAGTAGAGGTCTTCAGGTACAGTGATTATAATGCTCGGATGGGGTATATTCCCACAAAAAATTAACGATCTGCGCAGAAGGCATGCGCGAATCATTATTTTCCTCTATAATTTTAGCTACTCGAACGACGTTTATTTTGAGAATAATAAATTGTTTCCGTTTTCTTTATGGCACATGTCTGAATTGTTTTCAATAACTGTATCAATTGTCATCCGAACAGAACAAATGTAGGCTCATACAAAATCTGGCTTGTTCCAGTTTATTCACAAATTCGGTACTATAAAAAATTTATTTCGTAGTTTCAAATGGCTTGGTTCCAAACGAATTTACTGCGAAAAATTAGCGTGTCGTAAATCATCGGTCTTCTCCGTGGATAGGATTGTAATTGAGCCATAAATATTCAATTACTTTAAATGGCGATATAGTCCGCGATAGTGTTGTAAAAGTTCTAGTTCTAACGTAGTTCTCTAGTTCCGGAACTAAAACAAGAACTAATTGAATTCCAGAACTATAACTGGAACTACCAGATTTGAGAGCGGGAACTAGAACTAATGGTGTAGGAACTAAATAAGAACGTAGTTCTTAAATAGTTCCAAAGCGTAAATAAGACGTTGCGTGTTGTGGAGTATTCTGGACTCGGAATTGGGTGACCAGTCAGTGTATTTCCCAACCCAGCCACAGCGACACTTATTCAGTCTTGACATACGGAAACCAGTGGCAAAAGTACCATTAAAATGTAGTGGTAAATCTTCTCCAAGAGCAATGACAAAAACGGTAAAATAGATATCGGCCTAAAATCATCGAAATTACATATCGAGTTTTTTATCTTAGGTACGGGTATTACTCTTGCTACTTTTAAATTTTGTGGAACGCAGCCAGACGCAATCGATTTCTGACAAAATATTAACAGTTGTCTATTAAAGTTTGGAATAGGTGCCACTATGTCAAACATTTTATTACGTATACCATTGTTATCAAAGTATATCGGGGCAAGTACTGGGGGCAATCCCCCCCCCCCGTTCGATTGACCCCATATTTGGCACAGAGCTTGTCCATGACCTCCTGAGCAATGTTTAAATGGACGTTGAGTCCGTGAAAACTCATGGGTCACCGATAGGGGTCGTCAAAGGTCAGCCACACAGCTTCTCCTTGGCCGTCCGAGCAATGTTTAAATGGACCATAAGGCCGGAAAGTGCTGTGGGTCACCGCTAGAGGCCGTTGAATGACACATCTGGCCGTCTAGACTTTGGTGACCTCTACCGGTGACCCACAGCATTGTTCGGCCTGATGGTCCATTTAAACATTGTTCAGGAGGTCAAGGAGAAGCTCTGTGCAAAGTTTGGGGTCAGTGGCGCGTGGTCGCCATGTTAGCCCGGTGACCTTTGCTGACCTCTACCGGTGACCCATGAGTTTTCACAGACTCGACGCCCATTTAAACATTGTTCAGGAGGTCATGGCGAAGCTGTGTGCAAAATCTGGGGTCAATCGAACGGGGGGGGGGATTCCCCCTAGTACTTGCCCCGATATCCTTTAGTCTTAGACTTGTAATGTAGAGATTTCCACGCTAAGTACAGATCTTACTGTTAACAGTTATTTACTGTTCATACAAAGAAACTGTCATCCCCAGCTTCTGGTTTCTTACAATTTTTAAATAAAAGAGTTTCGTGTGGATCTGTATTTTCGGGAAAACACCGCAGATGTAACGTTTTAACTCATCTGATTGGGATAATTCTTAACACTACCACTACTTTTTAGATTAATACGATATACATCCTTCATAGTTTTTCAGACCGCGTACTTCTCTAGATAGGTTGCTTGTTAAATTATTTTGGCCGGTTATTGTAGCACGATTTATAAGCTTCTGGAGGGTTTGTGAGTAGGATTTGTAGTACTACGAGCTTCCTTTCTTAGACAATCTGTAATACATTTCTCTACTCGAAAATAAATTTTAATACTAATTATCCTGAATTAAATATATTTCCCAGTCAAAAAGTGTGCAAAACATGGAATAAAAGTGTTTTTCCATCTCCCTGGGACCTCTCTAACATATTCTGAAAGTTTTTTGAAAATTTTTTTTTGAGTTTTTTGGTCCCTGAGACAACTTTTTGCCTTACATTATATGGGAATTCCCATGCAAAAAATATGAGAACAAACTCCCCACTTTGGTATTTCTCGAATTTAAAAAAAAAACCGCCAAAAGGATTGAAAAAAATTTTGTCGGAAAAAAACCAAAAACACGTAAAATTTTGATTATTTTTTTAATAAGTTTGACGTGGGTTGTGGTGGATTTGGACGGTATCCGGCTGTAGAGACTACTCGTTAGAGTTCGGGTTTGGAGGGTTACGAACGTTTGACAATTACATCACGATTCCCAAAGCACATGGGAAGAATTTGACCATCCTAGACTAGAAGACTAAAGGCTTACCCTGCTGGCAACGATTGAATGTGAGTATTATAGTACGAACTGTGAAAGTGATTGGCCCTTCACTCGGAAATTTAAATTATACTTACTATGCTGTGAAACCTAACTGTTTATCTCACCTTTAAGTGACTATTTTCAGGGGTATGAGTTATTTTTACAAAGGTTAGAAGCCATTATATTTAAGCATAAGTTACTTTATTTTAGGGGACGAGGCACTAACGGGCGATGTTACTAATTTTGAGGGCGAACACCTACTATTGTTGCGGTCAGAGAAATTACTTTGATCACAATTAGTCTTTTCAAACAAGAGTTTCAATGTACCAATTTCACATTTTAAGCCGGCCCATCTGGTGTCCAGGCATAAGCAAAGTTTTGACAAATATATGGCAAACACGCAAACTTTACTTTCCTCTGGTTACCAGTTACCACGTCGTCACGAAAGCTAAATGTTTATGCGCCAACTCTCCTGACTCACAGTTCGAATGTCACCCGACATGACCTAGATCATTGGGTAACTCTTTTGTGTCTTGCGGACTTTTCTTGGCGGGAATGATCGTCGACGTTGTCTAGCATATCTATGTAACGTAAACAAGCCTACGCCTGACCGCCCCTATTCTTTCGATGCTGTGATGATGTCACTCGAGTGTACCGTAACAGCAAAGGTTGGGTTTCGCAAAACTACCATGGGGAAATTGATGAATTAATAATTTTATCTCTTTCTTTGATCTTTGACTTGACCTTTTGCCCCGAATTATCACTTGGAGCAAACCCGGGCACATTAACGTAATGGAGGTACGAAGCAGCGAGTGCTAAGTTGCACGCACTAACCATTACGATTGATTACATTTTTAGTTTTAGTTTGACCATGTGCGTACTGATTTATATTTTCAGAATCCATACGTTCAGTGCAATTTCGATCGCGTGTTGTCGGTTTGTAAAACTTCACACTTCCAATCAGTATTTCTATGGTACAATGTGTGTGTGTTTGAAATTCAATCGACATTTAAAATGAGATTGGCTAAGTTTAGGCTGAGTTTTGTTTAGTTCTGAAAACCGCACAATCTTAAATTTTTTTTTAGCGATTGTCATATTCAGCAGTGTAGTGTTGAATATAAGCGCACAATTTCAATCAGCTTTGATGTCCTTGCATGTGGTTCTAAATACCCACATAAAATATTGACCAGATCGGTTGCCGAAAGGAAG
>JAQGCB010000575.1:0-20502 GCA_034698835.1 Protaphorura tricampata
ATTTTCTTTGTTCAGTCAAATTCGTCTTCAAATTTTAAATATCATTCTTTAACTGTGGCTCCTGGAATATACTACTCCGTTTCTCGTCGCCGAATCTCAAGGTCAAAATGCCACTGGAAAAGGAAGACGCCCCGGACATTACACTAAGAAATTACTACTACATCGAAGAAATTGAAGAATTTTGGAACAGCTTAGGCCAAAATCCCACGAAGTTGATTCTACCATACGGAACAGTTGAACTGAATTTGGAAAATAAATGGAGAAAGAAGAAGGACTTGGAACATCAAAATGGAAAATGTACAATTCAAGATTTTCTAATACCACCAAATACAAAACAGGTAACCAACTCATGTTCCATCCATTTCCTTTTCCAAAACCTCTTATTTGACACTTTTCCTCAACCTTCCTTTCCCAGATCCTCATCCCAATTGACATCCATTACGGTGATCTTACCGAATCCTTCCAAAGGGGCTCCAACGTTTCGAAGGCTGACAGTCTTGATGAAAAAATGGTATTCTTGGAGGCCCACACCCTTTTCATGCATGTCGACATCCCTACACGAAAATATTCAATTTTCGACACCTTCAATAATCCAAATCACAGGAAGAATGTCAAGGAATCTGTCAGACAGGCTATTTCATCTCGTCTAGGCTACAAAATACATTTATCTGAAGAGGTCCAGACAACATTTTTACCATCTGGATGTTCTCTAACTGTCTGTGCTCTAGCATACCTCTTCAATCAAAATCTGCCCCTTCATCTACTTCAAATCCATCCAAACCCAACTCCCCAACAGAACAAACAACAATGGCAAATCCTTCAAAAAGTTAAGAAAATGGTCAACCGAGTCAACCCCACCAACTAATTCTTCTCAAGATGAAAACAAACCCGTACCAACGGCCCTTTTAAGGGCCACCAACGGCCCTTTTTAGGGCCACCAAATTCTCCGAAGAGCAAACTAAACATTTCGAAATCATATATGCCTATCGTTTCTTATTTCTCTCATTTCTTTCGACGGTCAGTGGTTGTTTCTTTCGACCATCAGTCTTTCGCATGCTGCCTGTGCTTGCACAGTTTATTTATTATTTAGAATTATATCAATATATAATTATGTTATCTCTATAATGATGTAAATCCAAGACTTAGAACTTAGTTTGCAACAAGAAAAGCAACATAGTCAATTTTTATTACTCAGCATATCAGAATCAAAATCTTTCAAGTTTTTAAAGAACATGTAATAGATTGCTCTACAAATTAAAACATTCTAGGTAACATGGAGGAAAACTGAGGTGAACCGTCAGCATTGATGAAACCAGCCATTTCCTGAGGAAGGACTTCATCCAGGGTTGTGCACGGGCGACACATACAGTCCACTGGAGCCTTCGTTATAACCTTTGGGAAAAATTCAGAAAATGTAACATTATTGGGATTAAAGCTGTGCCATCGTGAAGCAATATCCCTAAATTCTAGTTTAATCTAGTTTTAGTCTTAGTTTAGTTCTAGTCTTAGTTTAAGTAGAAATTATTATCTGAAGAGTTTGCATGCTGATCTGTTAACATTTACAAACCTTTTGATATCTTGGTGACCCTTGAGGGGCGTTCGGACAAGTCAGAGTCACAGTCGCTTCTCTTTCTCCACTCTCTTGACAGCACATGCATGATCTCTCAGTCTGCCACAATTTAGATCCGGACACCTTGAAATGAAATTACCGTTCGAAATAAAATACACTAAACAATCATTGTTTACAAAAGATGAACGAATTAAGTAAGAGCGACAATATATTCAAGTGTTCTGGTAAAAATGAGTCATACGTTTTGCTTGGACTTGATCTGAACCTCTATGAATTATGGAAATCACATTAGTCCTGACTTCTGTAAAGTAGGTCACGATTATGGGTGGCTATCTTTTCTAGTTTTTCAATATCATTTCCCGAGTTCAGTTAAACAATTCAGACTTCCTGAAATTTTTAGTAGTACTTGTTACTTCTAGTTTGATTTCACCTTCCCGTCTTCGATAGTACGGTTTTCGCTACGTATACGCTGCTATGAGATGGCTAATTTTTTAAAAGCTGATAGTTAAAAATTACAAACCTGAACGTAAGAAGTACATTTCCCGATGCACGCAAAAGATGGGATTGTCATGGAATTACAACCCGGTGTCTGGAGAACATGAAGAACTGGTATGAGTTTGCAGTCTTCGGCTAATCCCCCGGACAAAATTGACAAGAAAATGTTGACCACGACGAATACCCAACCCAGTTCCGATTGTAATCTCAATCTCAATCCCTGTGTCAGCAAACTCTGACGGAATGGATTTGTCAAACTCAACATTTCCTCTCATCTCCGCCAAAAGGGAACTGGACGGTTCAGCCAGACAATTCTCTTAGTTTTATCTGAATCGTAGTAGTACCGTTATTTGGACCCCGCAGAGTTCTTTTGTCGGAACCCATTTCGATGAACATGATTTCACTTTATATGCATGGAGTGTGTAGAGTGAAAATAATAATAATCATTATGACATTCATAGGACGATGACGAATTTATGGAACTTTATGGAATCGGAATACGAATCGATTGCATTTTAACCGCTCGCCTGACAGAGTCGTAGTCGTATCATACATGGTGCTTTTTGATGATTTACACATGATTTTGTGCTTTTTATGCCCATTCAACTATAGTTACGCAACGATCAAATAAGTGAAGAAAGTCGGTTCAAAATTCATATGTATTTATCAGTTCCATAGCTTCACGATTTATTATCAAGATCGAGATCATATCGAGAGATCTTTAAAGAAAAGTTTCAATCTCGGACTGAGAATTCTGGAAATTAACTTTTTGGATAATTCACAAGAAATAATCACATAATTGCAAATCTGACATCACGAAATTTCAATATGGCAATCATAAAGCTGCAGATATTTGTGTCTTGTATTCCTTTCAAATTGTAGAAGAACAAGGGTTCTAAGTATTCAAACTATAATAGTCAATCAAAATTTACAAACCCGTCGGGTCGTTTAGCATTATATAGAACACACATTTCTAACCGCTTGAATGGAAGCATGTATATAGAACACACATTTCTAACCACTTCTGGGGGAGCATGTACGTAGAACACACATATCTAACCACTTCTATGGGATCATGTATATAGGACGCACAATTCTAACCGCTTGAATGGAAGCATGTATATAGAACACACATTTCTAACCGCTTGAATTGAAGCATGTATATAGAACGCACATTTCTAACCGCTTGAATGGAAACATGTATATAGGACACACATTTCTAAGCCCTTAAATGGAAGCATGTATATAGAACTCACATTTCTAACCGCTTGAATGGAAGCATGTACATAGAACACACATTTCTAACCGCTTGAATGGAAGCATGTATATAGAACGCCCTTTCCTACCGCTTGAATGGAAACATGTATATAAAACACACATTTCTAACCGCTTGAATTCGAGCATGCACATATCTAACCGGCCACCGGCCTTGGGGGGGGGGGTGCGGGGTCCTTGTGTTAGTTTTATTTCCAAGGAGTTTTTCACTCCAATAGGCTAACTATAAATCTTGGACCAAATGTGTCTTGGCTATCACCTCCACGAGAAATATCCAACAATTTCCGATTATGTCTTACGGCGAATAACAATTACTATGTGTTGTTGGCAAGTTGTGCAAAAGATTATGAACCGTCTTGTCAATACTTTGGTTGTAGGAAATACGATTCGTTTTTACGTTAGGTGATCTTATTGGCAAGCATTAAATATTAAATTGGCAGATTTGACTGTTATAAAAGAATTCAGACACAATTCGCAATCTGGCATGCCATAAATTATACGCTTAATTCTAATCCGAATGACAGATGATTTTGGCTGTTCACAAGGAAATTATAGTTTACCTTTATACGTAATGAACAACTTTTATCTTCTCAACACATTTTTTCTGCAAAACCTTTCGCCTTGTTGAAGTACATGAAAACACCATGGAGTCACACAGTGAAGGAATGGCGCGGCCACATATAATATTATTCTTGTGAAATGATGTTTTGTTTTTCTCTTGAGTATTTCGACATTTGTGTATGATACGTATGACATTAGGAAAGAATTGTCACTACTATGCTCTTTGACGTTTTATGAGTGTGAGAAGATTAAGGTTGATGAATATTATTATTACTATTATGCAATGATTGAGAACGAGGGCTACGGAATTTATGAGCAGAGTTCAGAGGTGAGAGAACAGGAAATGGACAGTTTAGTGTTAAAATGCGAACGGCTTCTGTTTAATTCGCATTAAAAATGACAAGGGGTGTCCACCAGCAGCTGTACTTTTATTGTCGAAAAATTGTCCAATCAAAAAATTTGCTTTTTATACTTGCTCTTTCCAAAATATTATAGACTGAATGTGGTATAGCTATAATAGACTTATGGATATTTATTCGGGCAGTATACGTAGCAGTACCGCTGGAAAAGAAATGCTCTCGGCCAATAAAGTTTAGTGTGAAATTAAGTTGACGTGAAGGTACTGGTAAGTTTAGGCTGTCACCCAAAGTACAAATTCCATCCCTCGTTCAACCACATAGCCCTACCTTGTAATACGATTAAGACATGCCAGTACCAAACACTAAATTCTGCATTGTTACCCTACTTCAATGAGCATTAAACTAAATGGGTCATTAGGTCTCATTTTCACTGATAAGTTTAATTCACCCGATGAAGAGTCTTCTTCAATTTTCTCACGTACGTTCTCGTACTCGTCTGGTCGTCTTGAGCAATGTAATCCACGTATCATTAACTCTTCTCTTATTCAGTGGATGTGCTTGGGCATTGAAGTTGAAATAGCTCAGGAAAGAACCGATGTAAGTTCTCACGAGTAATTAATACGGGAGTCAATTAATTATTAACCAACAGAATTGTAAGAGTAAAAGTAAACTGTGTGTTGAACTTCAGTCATTATTATTATTATGAAATATGATGCAATGACATGGAATAATAAATATACACTTCAATTAATTAATGTTCGCCATACATTCGCTTGTTTTTTATTTTTCGTACAAAATGGATTACCTTGTAATGGAAGACTATTAGAACGATCTTTTGTAATAAAAAGCGTTAAAGAAAAACTAATTAATAAACAATTGACTTCAATATTCAATTTTTCCAGATAACTTTTTATGTTTTTCTTAAGACTGATTGATTTTTCCAAATGGATAAGTTCATTGCCCTGAAACCACTTAATTCTTAGCGGAAATGCTTTACTTTGTGTATGAGCAATAACAATTAACATGGGATCAATTCGTTCTACTCCAAATGAAAATACTTCATTGCAAAGACCACACGTAGTACACGCTTATTCTACAACTTGTGGTTTAACAGTACAAATAATAAACACTAAAAGTATATGGGTTCTTCGACCTCCATGCACTTATATGTTCTCCACTTCTCAGAAAATCAGAAAGCTTTAACTGGACAAGGCATTTTGACTTACTGAACTTTTTTTTAATTTTATTTTTGTGAGACTGCATTGCATTGTGAGAAAGGAATTCTTCCAATGTTTTATCAAAATTAGGAAATGTTCAATTTCACGCTATCGAATGTCATTCAACAACGTGCCCACAATTCAATTCAACAAAATAAAATGTTATTTCTCTTGATAAGAAAGCACAAGTAGATTTTTTACATTGAAATATCATTCGAAAATAATGCAAAATCTCCGCCATACATAATGTTGCAGAATCTATAAATTATTCCAGTAAATTTAATAGGTGTATTTTTTCCGAACAGTTTTGTAGATACAGAAGTCATCATCATATCCATCTTCGACATGGGTGACCCACACAACGGGTCTCTCTCAAAATGAGCTCTAATTCACAATTCTTGGTTTGATTTGCACATGCAGTATCAACTTGGACTTTTTCATCATTTCCATCTCTTTGGCTTTTGTCTCCAAAATTTTGAAAAAGAATACATAAATATGAGTGAGAGTGTAATGCGATGTTATACTTCGCTGCGCTTTCTTTTAAAGTGTTGTCCATTGCTATTGTCTAGTCTTAGCCTTTGATTGTAGCTTTTGTAAATAAAAACAAAAACCAGTCTGTCTCATCATTACATTTCTCAAGTCAACATTAGATGACTGGGTTGGGTGCGTCTTTAATCCAAAGCCAAAGTCATTGTCGTGTCAAGTAAACCAGAAAATAAGCGAAGAATTGAAAGGAAGAGTAAATCGAAGCAAATTCTAGTAAAACCTGAAAAACTTCATTTAGTAAATATTAGTCCAAGTAATTAGTGTCAACATTCTTACTGAAAATTAGTTTTCATGACACTTTCTACATGTGAAGTGAAAAACTTAGCAAAAATATCATCTTTCAAGTAAAACTCCAGACACCAACAACTAAGAATTCAAATGCCGTCAGTCGCAATTATGAAACCTTCAAAATATTTTTATCAGAAATGCTCGGAATTTTTTGAATTTTTTTTAGCAGTGAACCAAGATTAAAGTGCCCATTAGGAACATCAGTTTTCTAACCTGTCGTGTTTCCCCGCAGAATATTTAATGACCTTGTTGGTTTTTGAGTCAGTCAGATTATGGGCAACTAACTCCAAGAGTATCAATCATAATTTATTCTACTATAATTAGCTTTCTATTCATCAAAAATCCTCAAAATATCCTAATGCGATCACGACTTCGTAAAGATTAATGTAATCAACCCCATATTAGCTTTCGAGTACTCAAACCAATACCAGGAATTCAAAAAATAGCGTTCTACGAATAATTTTGCTCCTACGGTCTAGGCTGAGTTTTCTTTGCTTGGATATGTATTTGAGGTATTGTATTAATAATGAGACTTTGTTTGTGTGTCACGGACAATTCCTCTTAGACACTTGGGAAGGATGAAATAAAAATACAAATAAAAAAACATAATTAATCTTTAAAAACAACCCACTCTTCTACTAATATTTTTTGAAATCAACACAAATGAAATAAAATTGAATAGAAACCATCGTGCGTAGCATAAAATCCAGCCAGACCGTAAACACCATTCATTACATATTTCTTCCCTTCCGCAAGTGATAAATGGCATTGACGTCTCCACTCAAATTGCAATTGCAATTGTAAAAATTAATTGTACAAAAATCCCACTGTACTATGTATGTACAGGTAACGGTTGTCAGTCTCATTATTGTACTCAACCACTTGCCATTTGATTATTAATGTTCATTTTGTTCATGTATGGGCATTTAGTGCACAGGCGATTGCATTGGCATACTGAATGGAATGGCCAGAAAACGAAACAATGAAATGAGCCTAGCTAGCTGGGTTACATTTTTAATGGTTAATTTGTTTGTTCATTGAAAATTTGATTAAGCTCAATTCAATTGTTATGAAATAAAGAAAGACAAGAATGAACTGCTTGGGTATACATGTACTTGTACTTTGTGTCTCACAAGGAAATCACTTTGCGTGTAAAACTGAGTTCGGGTTGAAACGACAGGGATTCGTCGTTGTGAAGTTGTGATGTGAATTCTATTATGAATATGAAGGTTTCACTTTGAACATTTTTGGGTATTTCAAAACTGAATAACTTGGGGGTTGGAAATTTTATTACAGTGTACCAGTTATTGCGCTAGGATACTAGAAAGTTTCGGTTGAGTATTTGGGCGCATTAATTTTTACGTGATAAGAGATTTCCTCGTCATCAAAATAATACCACAGGATTTTATATACTTACACCTACAGAATAAAATGTCTCGTCATGAAATGAAATTGAAATTAGCAGTAGCAAAAATGCAAAAGGTAAATGAACACTCATTCTATTATCATTTTATTTTGTATGTTGGAGTAATAGGATTCTGGGTTGAATTGCATTGTCAATGGGACGCGCTGACGCTGACGGTGCGGCTGAATACAAGTGCTGACAGAGGCTGAAGCGTGTGAAACGCTTATTTATTCTTGACCATTTATCAATTAGACACATTAACGACGTTGCTCTTGCAGACATTATAGTATTTATGTACAATTTACGTCAAAAAATTTCTATTCTTTCAAACTCATTGCAATTTGAACACAAAAATTTTGCAAACCACTCGCTCATTCAATTCATTCTTGTCACAACAATCAAATCACAAAAATTTACTGTCATGTACTGTACAAATGACTTATACTCGTGCGAACAGAATAAGAGAAAATGGGGACACAATGACTACGAGACGACAAATAATTTTTATTTTACCTTGAATTTCTAAAAATCAATGGTAATTGAAAAGCCAGGTGGCCAAGTCTAAGTCATGAGCCAAGTTTTTCACTAATTGTTAATTGAATCACGATTTCATTTCGGAAGAGGTAGATTTATT
This sequence comes from Protaphorura tricampata, assembly GCA_034698835.1. Classification (NCBI taxonomy): domain Eukaryota; kingdom Metazoa; phylum Arthropoda; class Collembola; order Poduromorpha; family Onychiuridae; genus Protaphorura; species Protaphorura tricampata. The sequence goes on from JAQGCB010000575.1 coordinate 8,351, forward strand.
CAACCTCGCTCCTGGTTGTGTTATAAATGTGCTTAAAATTATTCTGATTTTAATCACAACTCAGAGTAACGCAGTGGGAAACGGAAACAATTGACACCACGCACGTGTACGCTACGCAATGCACAAGTTTTTGTTTGAAACTAACTCGTAATGATTTGTATGACTCAAGAAATTAGCATTAGCATTGGAGAGGTCATAATGACGATAATAAACCGTCGTTACTGATTAACATCAAATACCCTTGAATTTTATCAATAACAAAACCAAAGAAATTAGACAAAATCGGGTCAAGGTGCTTGACTAGAATCGAACCCCTGGCTGTGCTTAAAATGAAGGAAATATTTAAGTCATAAAAATTATTATGTAAGATTTGAAATGCATAAATTAAAATAACTGATCGTAAAATTCTAATCTATTAAAAATATTGTATTTTTTTTTATTCTTTTTGAACTAAGAAAATGTTTACCAGCTCAATCAACGAATATCGGATAATATTTTCTGTTTAAAGTTTCTGAAAAGTTGTGTCGAATTTTTAACTGTCATTTTCTTCGGCGCATAACCGTTCAATCTTGTTTAAAACCCATAATTCTTTGAGTTTATTACGGTAAAAAAATTGACCATTTAACTGCACTATGATAGAAATCATAATTACCCTTTCAGAATTAAATCACAATGCATGTAAACTCTGAATTAAAAATCCATGTATTTATGAGCCCGCTACAATTATAACGTGCAATTAAATACAGTTCAAATTCAACTCACTCACTCAAAATCGGACATCACAGTCAAACAACAAAGTGTTAACGGAATAATAGCCTCTAAACCACCATCCTCATTCATTTCCGTCTATTTCCTCCTCAATTAACGGTTTTACTTTTTTTCTGGTTCAGTTTCTTTATTTTGAGTGTGTAAGGAAAGGTAAAATAAAACACAGAATGAAGCAGCGAATGTGGAAATGGAAATGCATTGGATGAAGGAACAGGTGTTGTGTTGAGTTGAGTCGTCCAAATAAAATACAAGTTCCTTAATGACTCCACTGCAGATGCAAAATTTACAACAATAGAATAGACTGATTTCATTATTTGGCCAAGATTAGTTGCAGATTAACAGACACGACTTTTGCATTGAGAATAGTACAGGGTGGGCCAGAACAAGTGCAATCACGAGTCGCGATGGGTATGGGTGCCGTTCCCCCATGCATGGGCTGGCTTCAATATTGACAAAATTTCTAAACGTTTCATGGGAAAATTTTGTTTTTCAAACTTTTTTCAACTTTTAGGCTGTTGTAATTTATATACATTTTAAACGGGTTCTTCTACCCAAAAGTTTAGTACACAAATTCTCATAGATAAAATCGGGCTCCAGCATTTCAAGAGTAACAATAACAATGAGAGCACAAATATTGTTCTGGTTCACCCTGTATACTGTAAGAACATTGCAATTGTATGGAATTGCACTGGCGCTTTTTGTGTTTGGCAAAGCACAACGAATGCAAGAAAACCTAAGGAGCTTCCCAAGTGCCAGAACTGAAGAATTCAAACATGGCATTATATTATGGGCAGTGTTGTGTAGTCAGTGAAGACAATAATTGACAAGTAAAGGGGGTTTTTGGTTTCAACCGCATTATTCTATTGCATTGTACTGAATTTTACACGGCTCGCAATAAAAGTGCCTCTTATATTCGTTTTAATTATTCCTTTTCAACCAAAACGCTTTGCAAAGTTGTAGTAGGAAGAAGTAGTGCGTATCTAAAAGTTACAAATAATACAAAGGAGAAAACCGCACATCACCAGAATCAGATTCTCCTTCATCTTGATTCCTCAGTCAATCTCAGTCGGTCGTCTCATTACAATTTTTGAGTTTGGGTGCTACACTGCACTAGTTCGTGCTTAATTATTCTAATTTCCGGAAAAATTATTTTGATACGGTTCAGTATATTTTTTAAAAAATTGTCTCTGAAAATATTGAAAAATCACACACCCCAAAAATGTTCACGGTTTACAAAGATTCTTGAAATTGACAATATTTTGAGAGTATGGAAACACGAGTTACGTACACAGCAGCAGCTTCTTCTATGGACTCTTGGGATATGGAGAATTTAAAATATTTGAAAAAAATCTCTACGAATAATCCACAAGGACGTGATAATACTACTAATTCCAGACGTCCCTCTGTGGATCGTGACCGTAGTGGAACCTACATTAGTAGTAATAGCTCAAATAGTGAAGTAGATGAAGAAATATTTCTTAGGGATGCGGGAACAACGGAAGTTGAACTTCCGAATTCAACGATATTACATCACACGCAAAAAACACTACCATATAAAAATCCTCCGCGAGTGGAAATAGACGAAGAAATTAACAATAATGATATAAGTTTGGTGGCTCCATTAGACACTTGTTACTTATTGGATGTGGTCACAATTCGCAATGAGTCTGTTTTGGCTGTCAGGCATCCAAAACCGAAACTTGGGTCGGATGGGGCATCTTCAGCTGGGTCCAGCATTGGAGAAGGTATTTCTTAATTTTCTAATTGTGGTAATTGGATTTACAAATATTTCATTCGGAAAAAATCAAGACCGTATTCAATTTAAAGGAGATAATGAATTAGCCAGTCCCCTACACAAATGTTGTTCATATTTGTCAAGAGATTGAAGTTTATATATTACATGCATAGACAGAGGAGCAAGTGCACACATAAATCGAAACACGAAATGTAACTTTAAGTTCATTAGTGTCATTTAGCTCTAATTTGAAAATGTTGTACAGACTACAGATCAATTCACTCATGTCACCTAATTCCCACATCATTATTTTTATTTGAAACCAGTTCTATCTCATATAGTTAGCAAGTTCAACTTTCACGATAGCGAAGAAGAAACCGACCCAAGGAGACAAATGAAATCGGTTTTTTGTATATATAATTTTAGTGAGATTTCAGTTCCTACGTACATTATGCATTATCTTGAATTACTTCAACCTATATATTAAAATATAGTCAGATCATTGAAGGAAATTGGTATTGGTAACCTGTACCGATTCCCTATGATGAAGGGTTGTATTCCCCTGGTTTTAATATTGTTTTAAAAATAATATCCTATTTCTGCTACAGGTGTTCTTGCTCGTCTTGCAAATCCAAATTGAAAGCTAATGTAAATTGCACATATACATACAGGAGATTTTGTCTTACATTCCCGACGAATGCAATTACGAAGTGAAATATGTCGTATAGACTCCTTAGCATTCGTAGACGTGAATCTTATGCTTATCCGTGCAATTAGTCGAAAAAACTATCGAAATCGCATAAATTCAAATTCTGTAAGTGCATGATGTTAGATTATTTGGCTAAAGAAAGTGGAGCCAAATCCCTTGGAGTACTAAGAAAATTATTGATGTGCCAGGTCCTAGTTTTTGTCAACGAAGTATAATGTTTAGATCACAACACATTTTTAGCCTGAAAAATCATTCGTAAATTCACTCGCACTTTTTAAATCCCACACGGTGTACGTACTGTATAACAATTGTACTCGATTTTCCTGTTCGCTTATATGTAAAGATAGATGTAGAACACGAAAAGTTCATGCGTATAAAAGAAACGTTCACTTATTTCAACTTGATTTTATTTTATTATATATGTATCATTTCCACTCATAATGTTATGATTTGTGTTGAGAATTATCCTACAAAATCATAAGACTGGTTCAGAGATAAGTAGATGAAGGAAAGTTTAGGTTTTCGAGTGCAAGTGCACGAATAGTACATGTGCGTATGTGCGTTACATTGCATGATAGAATTCTGCTTCAAATTATTAGGCCATTAAATTGAGATGTTTTTGTGTATAGGGAAAATATGCACTGTATGTATCTGCTCACATGTCCGTACAATTTTGACTCAACTAGTGAAACTGTCATGCTCTGTTAGTAAAAACCTGTCCACTTCATCCTACTTGGAAAAATATACAAAAGAATTTAATTTTAATTAAACTCATCCATCAGCACAGCACTCATAAGTTAAAGTTTAGGATGGAGGCTTATGTGCAACAAGTCCTGCAAGCTTTATGAAAAATGAGTGAAACTTGTTAGATTTATAATTATTTCTGGCCCTGTAATTATTTTAATGGAAACAGAGACAAACTATTTTCTTTAAAACTTATTCAAAAACATAGAGGCAAGAAATAATCTGCAGATAATAATTTCATCAGGCATGATTTCTAACACAATGTCATGTTGAATCGACGTTCTCATCATTACAGAATTGACTTAACATAAACAAACGTTCTGTAGATTTAGTATAGGTGGTCAAGCCTTGTTTTTTCAGTTAAGAATATGAATAAATGGATTAACCTATCACAATCACAACCTCGTCGTTTTCAAATAAAATGTAATATGAATTTTGCTTTATTTATTTTCAGCAAATTTCTTCGACGATGTAAACGAATCTCTGCCAGAATTTGGAAAACTTAGTGGGCGCTTGACCAGTCGAGCACAATCTCGATCGTCTACAAACTCAACACTGATTGAAAACGACAGTAGGAGAAATGGCTTCAAAACGCCTTGTCCTTACTGTGACAATGGAATGGTCACTAATAATAATAATGAATTCTTTTATTTGGGACAGTAAGTACATATCATATCGGAAACACTACATAACATATCTCCTTAATAAAAATGAACTTAATTTTAAAATATTTGGAATTTTATAGTATTTCCTCTATTTTAAATGTGTTTTGTTTCATTTTTCTTCTAGGAAAGGGAATTTTGAAGAGACTAGTATGGTTCCTACATTGGGAGGTGAAGGTCCACCTGAAATGCCACGAACCCCTTCTCCATACTACGTTCGCCTTCGAAGAGATCTGATTTCTTACACACCAGCACTACGTCAACCCAGAAATTTTGGAATGGATAAACAAGGTCAACTTCTAATTGACTATTCCCCAAATTGGGCAGGACTGGAGAATTATGTTCGAAATCTTAAGAGATGTTAATTAAAACAAAGTGATAAATCCATGCTGAAAACTTGTCCCAACTATTTTAGAAAATATAATATGCTCAGTCTTGTAAATTATTATTGTTTTGTATATTTTGATAGTAATAATGACTATTTAACCTAAAATATAACCAAAAGCAGTACAAACGTTCATTGTAAATTTTTGACGATGAAATTCCGCCTTAAATAACACTGCATAAGGAGATTGGATTAAACTATACAAGATGAATGCTAGTTTATAAAGAATATTTCGTTTCCATTGGGTGCCACTAAGATTGGAAATACATAATAGGGAAACTATAGGATTGACCTTGGCAGTTCAGTAATAGCAAAGTGGTGCGTGCAGCTCTTGTCTCCTCGCTATGATAGATAGGGGTGCAATATTATTTTGTAATGACGTTACTATTCATACACACTGTACTACGAACCTTTTGTTATTTCTTGCCGGTATATTAAGAGGTACCATTATAATAATAACATTCCTGGATGCTGTCTTCTGTGCCATATATAAACAGGAGTACTACTAGTAAGGGTAAAAATAGGTTTTATTCGAGCATTCCATTTTTTCCAGTTATAAATGCTTAATCTTAATTAACATCGACGCATATTGACTCTAGAAATTCTAGCATGAAGTTACTTACTGATGGAGTAGTCGTAATCGCGATGCAAAATATTCTGGTCCTCTTTATTACACCCAAATGGTACTCATCTAAATATATATATATTTCCAAAACAAACATTCCTAATTGGAAAAATTCATCACCGGTGTTCCCTGATCTATTTTGTTCGTTTATTTTCGCATCGTCCGTATTCGCTTAGAATCATATGAGCCCCTTTCTGTCCAATCATAATGGCTGGAGCATTTGTATTCGCATTTGTAATCGTAGGATGAATCGAGTTGTCAATGACACGAAGACCCTTAATTCCTTTGACCCTTAATTTCGTGTCAACTACAGCAGCTTTATCGTCATCGGCTCCCATTTTGCAGCTTCCAACCGGATGCCAAGTAGTTCTGGTTATTCTTCTAACGTGACATTGCCAATACTCATCGCTCCCATACTTTTCATGCTCACAGGCCGGACTCAAATTTTTGATTAAACTAACACCCAAGGATTTGAATGCTTCACTCTCAAAAAGTTTAGCTGTCAGTTTAACACCTTCCGCAATGACTTTAACGTCTCGGTCATTCTCCAACCATTTTGGATCCCAAATTCCAGAATTACTAATGTTGTTGATGTCCAATGAGATTGAACCACGACTGGCAACTCGTCCAAGAACGACCTCCATACAAATTTTGTTCTCGTCAGCCTTTTAAAAATCACATACATGCTATTCAGTCATATTTTGTTACGTGTATTGTGTCTAACACAGAACTTGTCTTACGTTTGGCAAATACAGTGATGTGTTATGAAAAAGAATCAATTCAAGATCTGGCCAGTCAGGTTGAGATTCGGATTTAGCTACCGAAGATACCACAAATGCTTGACCGGTTACACCCCATGGAAGAGTTAGTGGACCTAATGTATTAAATCCACAAAAATTATATCGTAGAATTATAAGCTGTTGCGAAATATATATATTCAATACCTCTTCCTTTCTCCAGATAATCATTCACATCCTTCTGACTAAAATTCTTCAAAGGATAATTCTCTTCATTATTAAATTTGGCACAAACGATACTGAACGGATGATCCTGTAACCCCTGACCAACTGGAAGGTTGCTTCGAACGGGAATCTACAATAGAGATACTGCATTAATAAATTCCAAAAACCGACGGAGCGTTCCAAACTAAAATTTGACTTACTTTTGCAGCCTTAAGTTGTTCTTCTGGTCCGATTCCAGATCTGAGTAAAACCATTGGAGTGTTCATTGTTCCAGCACTCACAATTACTTCATATTTTGCTCTAGCGTAGGATTGAACTCCATGTTGGGTGTAGAAAACACCAACAGCCCTATTGTTTTCGTCTATATCAACCTACAATTTGTAAATTCCAACACATCATAATTTTCAAATCGGAAGTTCGATGTTTTTAAAACGACTTTCCATTTTCATTGTTAAGTTCCAATTGTTGGAACTTATTGGATTGGAATATTTGCATACCTTAGACACTTTAGAATATCTCAAAATGGTGAGTGTTTTTCGATCGAGGATTGGTTTAATGAAAGCATCATACACAGAAACTCTTCTCCCGAATCGAATCGTTTCAGAAATCTGACCAAATCCTAGTGTATAAATACAGTTTAGTCCCGAAAATATCACAAAATTATAAGTCACTAATAATAAAACCGTCAACCTTCAGTTTGGGGTCCATTCGAGTTTCCATAGTCCTTGTAACCGAGCTCTTTGGCCCCATCAATGAATGCCTTGTAACTCTGAGGTAATTCCTTACCACCTTTACGAATTGTCAATGGCCCACCAACTCCCAAGTGACCTTTAGGATTAGTTCGTATTCATAATGGTTTCTCTTAAAGGCAAATTCCGAGGAATTTTTTTTACATACCGTCGGGATTCTCCTCCTCATGAAAGTCTTCTGTCATTTGAAAATATTTTAAGACATTTTCATATTTCCATGATTCGTCTCTTGTTAAGTTTGCCCAGTTGTCATAATCTTTTGGATGACCCCTGTTGTAGCTTAGACCATTAATTACAGAAGAACCTCCCAAGAATTTTCCCTGACCCACTTTGGCTATCTACGATACGATATTAAACAGAAATAGTTTGAAATTGTCCCTTGTAAAGAATTAAGCAATACAAGTACAAGTGCGTACCCCTCCCTCGTCCAAAGTATTATGTGTCTGTTTCACTGATTTCCAAAGGTGCATAATTGATGGTTGTTCATATAAAAATCCAAAAAATGCTGGAACGTAAATTTGTGGAATGGGATCTCCACCAGCCTCCAATAAAAGGACAGTAAATTCTTTACTCAATCGATTGGCCACTGTGGACCCAGCTGACCCTGCCCCAACTATTCCATACAAATCAATAAGAGTGTCATTTGAAAACCAATGTTTAAGTTAAAATAGCAATTTACAATTTTTCCTCACCAATGATAAAATCATACTCCGTTCCTCTGGGTAATAAAAAATCAGTTGGATTATCAGGGAAAACTTTTACCCGATCGATTTCTTCATATTTATTAGCATAAAATGCAACAAGAAGTGAAATGGAACCAACAACAAGGTTGTGGAAACCCATTTTCACTTTTAAACCTTAAGTGTGGACTGAAAATAAGTTAGTAATTGACTGAATGGAAAGATTTCATGTAACAGACAGACTATTGCGTAAATCCTATCTTGATTGTGAGTCTTAATTATTTTTGTGTTTAAACTTTCAAGTTCAAAAGACACATTGGCAATCTACCCACGTCATACCCTCAATTGTCAATGTCAACAGGCAACAGGTATACATATAAAGTTCGCATAAACTTTACTATAGTTGTACTGGAATTTCAAGTCAAAGTTAAGTTTTACTCTCCAGTACCTGTGAATAACCAAGTAAACATGTTTTGTCACCTAAGAAAAACTGGAATCATTAGTCGTATTTGTCTACTTGTACTGTACTAGCCAATCCTTACTACTGTACAACCTTACTGAAACGAGTGTGGAATATGGAGTACTAATTTCAGGTAGGACTGGTAATACATACATACACCGTAAATTTTATGCTGATTGTTAGCCTTAATTATTTCTAAGTCCAAAAAAGCCATCAACCATCCAGTCATGTTGACAAGAACCCTAGATATATATTTTTTTCATTTGTGTTAACTTTAAAATGCCGAACTTAGGTATTAGTCAATGTTAAGCCTCAAGCTTTACACTCCGGTTCTTAAGATTAAATCAACCATGTTTTGTCACCTGAGAAAAACATGAATTCTAATACACTATTAAATTTTCAGACTAGCGGTGGCTAAGAAATATTCGTCTTCTGGCAGGCATACAATTGGAGATGGAGAAAGTTAGTATGCATTTTGTAAAATTTCTTGATTTTCTCTCCAATAATACGTCTACTTCATTCACTTTCCACAATTCGCACATTTTTTAAATTCCGGCAAGGTTGCCTTTGCTTATCAGAAAGTAAATCAACTTGACAAAGACAATCCCAAGAATTGTGGTGTGTTGTGATTATAAGGGAGAGAAAATTGGAATATCGACATTGACATTTCCATTCTGTCAATATATAGACGACAAGAGTGGCACCGTTATGTTAACATAACAGTAGTACATTTTAATTACATAGCATACTTCGTTGACTGGGCTAATAATTCCTTTCAAATTCTGAATACTAGTATATACCCATGCTACCTGTACAGTACTTTTGTTGTATAACTTTGATGATTTTTCTGTTGCGTGTGAATTTCGCTTTACAATTACATGTCCTTAAGTTCATCTGATCGCACGCGACAAGGGACATGCATGCGACAACCCGTTAATAAAATTAAGAAGTCATGCTTAACCATGTGTTTAGAGAATGTGTACGTATATTAAATATTTTCTCACTCGAGAAATCTTCAATTTTCTCTCAGTTTTCTTCAAGAGTTTGTTGAATAATAACATTTTAGTCTTGTTTTTGGATTTTTCCACACAAATATTATTGCACCGCAGTACTTCGAACTGCTTTAAAAAAAAGTACTGACCCGCTAAAAATTATTAGTTTTGTTGGCCATGGTGTACATTAATACACCGATCACTGAAATCCCTTCAATGATGGATTCTTGGGATTTGGAAAATTTAAAATATGTGAGACAAATGAGTGCAGGGACGAAAGCTACCACAAGTTCTGGAGAAGAATATTATTGTACGGACGAATCAATCAACGCTTCCGACACCATTAGCTGGTTTACTAGTAGCACAGACCCTAATGCCGCAAATTACAGTAAAGAAGTATTGACTGAAAATCCGACTTCATTTGTGACGTGTTACGGTGATGGATTTGGAGTGAATACAGAATTGGAGTATGTAGAAGCTGCAGAACCAGAAGAGGATACATTTTTCTCAATAATTGATATGCCTTCGCCATCCCGGTCACCGTCACCAATGTTTGATCCCTTAGAAAATTGTTGTCTCGTGGATGTGGTCATGGTCAGAAATGAATCAGTTTATGCGGAAACTCCTAAGGTTGACAAACTACAGTCCGGGGCAGAATCTATTGTGTCTTCGTCATCCACCATGTATACCGCCGAAGAAGGTATTTATCTTTACGATTATTCATATTCTAAATAATGTAGGTTGTAGTCAATTTGGTGTAACACACCGGGTTGGGATTTTGTTCGATATTTATTTTACTATCATGTCAAACTATATTCAGTAAAAATTAGACAAACGACAATAATTGATTTATTGATCTCACAGAAATTATTAAAAGCTAATTTAATGATCTGAAGCTGAACCTGATAATGAAACTGCTAATTTTGTAAATCTGGGACGATGGCCCAAGACAGAACGAAACCACATAAACCATATTAAAAAATTTAGAGAAGTTAATATGTTAGCATTTGCCTGATTGCTATCGGAATCGACATATCGGAATTTATTTTTACTTAATTTGTTCTTCATTCTTTACCTCTTTTTCTTCCACGCTCATATTCACTCAGAATCATATGAGCCCCTTTCTGTCCGATCATGATTGCTGGTGCATTCGTGTTGGCATTTGTAATCATGGGCTGAATTGAGTTGTCAATGACCCGAAGCCCTTTGATTCCTTTGACCCTTAATTTCGTATCGACGACGGCAGCTTTGTCATCGTCGGCTCCCATTTTACAAGTACCAGTTGGATGCCAACATGTCCGAGTCACTCTTGTAACATAACATTGCCAGAATGCATCTGTTCCAAACTCTTGTGGACAAGCTGGATTCAAAGTTTTGATCAAACTAACTCCAATGGATTTGAATGCTTGACTCTCAAAAATGGACGCTGTTATTTTCATCCCTTCAGCAATCACTTTAATATCTCGTTCATTTTCTAACCAATTGGGGTCCCAAATTCCAGGATTCATAATGTTATTGGTATCCAGCGATATTGTTCCACGGCTCAAGGGTCGTCCAAGCACAACCTCCACGCATATTTTGATATCTTCGGGTCCCTTTTTTAAGAAAAAGTCAGTAGATAAATTATAGGACTAGAGTGAGGGTGCGCTGAAACGTGCCATGATTATGGCCATCGATGGCATGAAATAGCCACCCAACCGGGTTGGGCCGCGGTGGTCGCCTAAGACAGGTTAGTTGTACCTATTAACACAGAACGACTTGTCTTACGTTTGGGATAAATAGAGAGTAGTTGTGGAAAATAATCAGTTCAAGGTCTGGCCAGTCCGGATGAGTTTCAGCCTTAGCTTCTGAGGAAGCCACAAAACCCTGGCCAGTGAGTCCCAACGGAAGTGTGAGAGGACCTTTACAGTAGAAAAATTGAGTACATCATTTTGATTCGAGATTGGCTGAGAGTTTGAGTGCAATTTGACTTCATTAAAGAATATTCCGATTAATTACCTTTCCCTTTCTCCAAATAGTCATTAACATCTTTCTGGCTAAAATCCTTGAGAGGAGATTTACTCTCATCGTCAAATTTTACGCAGACATAACTCAAGGGATGATCTTGGAATCCTTGACCCACGGGAAGATTACTCCGGACTGGTATCTAATATTTACAAAAAAAATGTATACCAGAAATACATGCATAGATTTCAAAATACTGTACACGTTAAACTTTAATAGTATTTTACTAATCGACCTGTGCTGCTTTGAGTTGTTCCTCTGGTCCGATTCCAGATCTAAGTAAAATCATTGGAGAGTTCATTGTTCCAGCACTAACGATTACTTCATATTTTGCTCTAGCGTAGGATGGAACTCCGTGTTGAGTGTAGAAAACACCCACGGCCCGATTATTTTCGTCTATATCAACCTGCGATCATTTGAATTTAGATTATCTTCGGGATCAGGTTTCGTTCCCCAAAATGTGGGCATTTGTGATCAATTGTTTTGCATTCTGGTGTTTGAGCCCCGTTCCATATTTGCAATAGGGAATTGCTCCCATACCTTAGAAACTTTTGAATATCTTGAAATGGTGAGTGTTTTCCGGTTAAGAATTGGTTTGATATACGCATCATAAATCGAAACTCTTCTGCCGAAGCTAATGGTTTCCGAAATCTGACCGAATCCTGTTAAAGTACAAT